>JAOBRG010359850.1:0-10990 GCA_027574985.1 Umimayanthus nakama
TAAGAAATTAATTCCCCCCCCCAACCCCCCCCCCCCCCCCCCCTCCTCCCCTCCACTAAGTTTGTACTTGCATTGGGCTGTCAAAGAGCGGCTGATCTCTTCTTACACACCACATAATCTCAGCAATGATCAGCAAACCCCTCTCTGTTTTACACAAATAATTTAACGACTTGAGCTATGTCTGTGTTCTTTTCTCAAAGTTCAAATCAGTTGTCTTCAGTTCAGACAAACACATTACCCGCATTGAGTAACAGACTACTCTCATAAGAGTGTTAGCAATTACCAGATTGAGATTGAAAATTTTCGATTCTCATAGTCGTAGCCACGCATACGAGTGACAGCGGAAAGAATCACTGTTTACAGGTGACAATTTAACAACACACTTACTCAGAATATCGACTCTTCCTTCTGTATCCAGAATTTCCTGAACTGTTTGGTTAACCGAATCGTCCGAGCAAACATCCATTCCCTTGACAAACAATGAAATTCCAAGCATTTCTTCGCCAACCTCTTCGAGACTCTTTCCCTTATCGAGGTTTCTCACTGTTGCATAGACTTTGAAGCGCTTTTCTGGATCCTGGGCCAGCAGAATGGCCGTAGCAAGGCCGATACCAGTTGAACAACCAGTTATTAAGACGACTCGATGCGACATAATTGAGAAGATTCAGCCGAAATCCAGCTAGTTGGCAGAACGAAGTGCAGAGACGTAAATAGTGATTAACGTGACGAGTGCGTGACACATACTGTCAAAACATTCATTCTTACCCAGCTTCTCTCTGTTGACGACTGGGCCATGGGGACAGAGCAGTGGAAGGATGGGGAGAGTGAGGACGGGGGGGGGAGGGTAGGGTGAAGAAGGTAGAACGAGATTTTAAATGTTTTTAGTAAAACATATGTAAGGTACATGTATTAGGCCTTCGTTTGTTTATTTTTTAAAAAACAGTTTCCAAAATATCTCATCGAGGCACCGATATAGACAGCATCAAGTAGACTTTTCCAGATTGTGCTGGTAAATACAAGAAAAGCTGCTCCTCAAAGAGCAAAAATGTTGCTAAGAATTGTCAAAAATCCAAAACGTTGCTGCCTAAATTTCGAGATATCTCACAATAGACATTTATCAAAAGCTTTGTAATATAGTTCGTCCACCACTTCTTGATAATTTCTAGGTACATAGTTTGAATGAAACTATAAAAAAATTGCCAATGCATTTCATAAACTCGCTGACAGATATGGGGTGTTTTAGAAAACTGAACGGAACAAGACTTCTAATAGTTCATTAGAGGCCCTGATGAAGGATATGTGGCATTACCTGACCGGAACAAAACAAGCTCTGCGAAATGTATTCAACCATGCTATACAGGGGCGTAGACAGGATTTTCCCTTGGAGGGAGGAAGCGGAAAATAAACAAGGGCATAAACTATTACATTCTTAAGATTTTGTTTGAGAGGCGATCAGTCATCACGAAAACAAATGCGTTTTAAAACCATTGTATCTGATCTAATTTAAAAGTTCTTCAAAAATGTTTTTTTAAAAAATTAAATCAGATCTTTAAAAAACATTTTAAACGATATTTAAACCAGTTTAGATTTAAAACATATATTTATTACTAGTAACAAGGCTTTTTTATATCTTTGAACGTCGGAAAAAATTGACATAGCACTACCTAGTACCTATGAGTTTGAATAGACAACTATCAAAGACGCTGCGTTTGGTTTGAGCTGAGGCCACTCATTGGTAGTGAGCTGACAATTCATGTGTACATTCGCGAGTCCACAACCGGGTTAGTAGGCTGTAAATACAATCGATGATATTTTTGGCCCGAATTTCTATGGTTTTCATCAAAAATTCTCACCAAATGTTCCCAAAATGACTATCTTTTTCAAGTGAGAGCAAACTAATGACCAAGAAATGCAACTCCGGTAAAAATATTTTACATTAAGATGTTTTTCTTTTCACTGATCGATACTAAAGTGTTCCACCTCGAAAAACACACCATCACTTCAAAGGTCTTATGTTCATCCTGCTGCATTCTTAATTCTCGTTGCTGAACAATCCAATAACCCAGTACTAACCCAGACAGGGCTTCTAGTTCTGTACAATTTGAACCTGCAAGTAACTACTATGGCCCCTACGCCGCTAACTTGCGAGTTCCGCGCGCTTCAAACTGACGTTGGGTTTAAAAAGAAATCGGCCGCGCGCAATTCTTGTCTCTAAGTGATAAAACGCGTCCGTTACAAGGCAACCAGTAAACAAAATAAAAACAGAACCGTTGCTTTTTAGGAGAGTAAAGGTCACACTTTGTTCACTGAGCAAATTTAACAAACTTTAAAATATTTTTGTCAGAGCCGAGTTCATTAAACTATGGAAGCAGACAAGAAAACACACGGTAGGTAACAGATTGTCATGTAGTTGAACGTTTGAACGTCTGCGAAGTCGAAATATGTTCGTCAAACGCTGACGACAGTTATCACGACTAAACCGTTTTAACTTTGTGCAAAAATTTCTTGTAAAATAATCTATATAAAAAACTCCTCGGAAGATTGTTTATGTCAGAAACAAGCAATATGTATAAGAAATCCAGGATTTGGTGATGCAGCAATTTTGCGAATTTGGTCTTCATGAGAAAAGTTATTCAAAAATAAATGTCAAACAAAGCCAGGATGGATGAGGTAAAAAATTAAGGCAGCGGAATTTTTGAAATGAACTTGATAAAGTATTCTTCTTACAATTTTCTTCAAGTTCTTTTTCGTTTGTTTATTGAATTATATCCTAAATATGTATCACTCACTTTTTATCTGAACAATATGAGTATCTCAAAATTTTGTTTTTGAAGGCACTGGCTTCCCTCACACAAAAGTTTGTGTTCTGTCTTTATTTCAGAATTTCAAACTACTTTGCGAGCTGGTGCCGCATCCAGCTTCAACGGCGAGATTGTCCCAGATGGAAGACCCAGGGACGAATCCGAACAGGCTCGGCTGGAGACCGGTAGGAATATAATGAAACATTTCCTTACACGGATATTCAGCTGGACCGGTGGGGACTGCAAGCATTAGCTGAAAAGTGCTATATAATAAAAGCTACTGTAAACCAGAGGGCATTACGCATTTAAATATCCCTCGTCGTTGTTAGGTTTGAGAACTGACCTACTTGTAATCAATATCACTGACATGTGTGTTTGTTTGTTTGTTAATTTGTTTGCTTGTTTGTTTGTTTATGTATTTATTTTTTGTTTGTTTGTTTATTTGGTAGTTTCCTGGATAGGCAAAATTAGCTGACTCTTCTAAAATAATTTCATTGAGTGAAAAAGGTCTCCAAGCGATGCTGCGGTTGTTTCTTAATACCAATTCAGAGTATGAAAATGTTACCTGTTAATTTCCTTTAATTCAATACTTGACTAGTCTTTGCCGAAAATGAGTTTCTTTTGTCTTTGTATTTTTTGTAGCCCAGGAGCTTTTGGTACAAGCCAGGATCAAAGAAGCTCATGAGCAGAGTAAGTGCTTTGTTCAGTTAAAACTCGAATATCTGCGTTTTTCCGCCAGAACCATTTTTTTTAACCACGCGATCTGAAAAATGCCCAAAAGTTAAGAACACGCTAAGCTGAGCATTCCTTGGTACTGCACAAAATTATGTGAAATTGTTTCACGGATAACGTTCGTCAGTGCAACAACGGTTATAACTTTGTTTATTTTAAAAAAAAATTGTATTTGTTATTGTATTTGTCACCAATTCCCTTACCTGTCTGTTTTTTTGTGTTGCCGTTATAAATCTTTTTCTAATTGTTTCGGCGTCACTAGCGTCCTCTTCAACACAGTTCGCATTTTCTACTCGCGCAAATGAGTGCTGCAAGGGCTGTCTAAAGATTCGTTATAGTCTGCAAAGGTATTGTATCGTATATGATTATATGTGCTTTATTATTTTGCAGGACACACACTGTTAAGACCGGCCCTTTTGGCCAGGGCCAGATCGGTAGTGAACGGCAAGTTTGTGCCTGCTAGACGGCCAAGACAAAGTGAAGAAGTAAGAATGCTGAACGGTGAGTAAAAAACATCGAGTAACAATTATCTCTTCCACTGATCCTATTAGACAAACATGGTAAAAAGAATGCTATGCAATTTTGAATTGCTCGTCTTCCGAGTACAGAAACGTGTTTGGGAGGGGCGGAGGTTAAAAAGGGCAGCACGATAAAAGCTCGACTCTAAACATTAGCAGGAAAAAAGATGATGCTGTGTTAGTTTGCCAATCGTAAAAACTTTGGGGGCATTCATAATTTTTGGGAGAGGAATATGGGGGTCTGGGGGGGAGGATCATCCATTGTTACGGTAACTTTTCGGGGAACTGCATATAATTTCTTATAAATTAGTAGGGGGTACACGAAAACATTCCGTTCAAACTTTTTAATCCCCATACCCCCTACCCATAAATTATGAACGCTCCCTTACTCATCCCGTCCCCAAAAGGGTTATTAGACGCTTGTCTTGCCCCTAGTGTCCTTTTTATGTCGACTATTGGATTCGGGAGTGGAAGCGGAATCTTTTCAGTATGATAATTCGTTATTCCTAGATATTTTTCGACCAATGATTCATGATTCATTTATAGAATTTCTTCATGATTCATTTGTGTTATCATGAGACAAACACTCAAGATTAATTTTTTTGTCCATGATTCATGATTCACAGCCTGTGAGATGATGTGATTCATGATTCCTTAACTTTTTTTAGCCGTGATTCATGATTCAAGATTCCGCTTCCACCCCCGAATTGGATTCAAATTAGTGAGCCTCCTTAAGGTTCGGATTTGAAGTTTGTTTGCTCAGATTGAATCTTATGTTTCACTATCTGCCCTTTCAGCTGAAGTATATGTTGGAAACATGAGACTGGAGGAAGCAGGAAAGAAAATAGAGGTTTGTAACACGTGTTATTTCCAGGTTGGATTTTTCATTTTGACACCAAAGTTCATTTATCTTTTGACTGTCTGTTTTCTTCAACAGAAACTTGAAGAGCAACTCGAAGAGCAAGAAAACAACGCAAGACTCGAACAAACTGCGATGCAACTGGTGCACGAAGCGGTAAGTGTGGGACATTGATTCTGTCTGATGAATGCAGCCAAGGTATCTTTAAAAGTGATCCAACCGCCATCCTTGGGTTTCTGATACGCACCGCCATTACTAAAATCACTGAACTACCGCTGACCAAGCAAAGATTGGTTTGTGGGCTATGGCTTCCATGGGCAACGCATGGAATTCAGTTTTCTTAAATTAATTTTCTAGTTTAGTTCAGTTTCACTTTACTGTAGTTAACCTGAGTTTACTTGAGTCTTTTCGGTTATCCTAGAAAAAGAAAAGTTAAATGGCTAAATATAAAACAAACTAATGAGAAACTAGTTTCAAATCTAGCTCGTAATCGAATAAATGCTCATAGAAACCTGAAGGGGAAGAAACAAAAAATGAAAAATGAAAAACTCGTAAAAAACGCTATGGCGTCAATGGCCCACCGTACAGCTCCTTGTCTGTTTATCTCTTGACCTTAAAAAATAGAAATAAGACACAAGACAAATCGCAGTGACAGTTGCTGAAAGAAACAGTTAATCATTAATGCAGAAGTAGTGTTGGGAGATCATTTTGCCGTTTGCGGCTTACGTACTGTTCTAAAATTTTCCGGTAAACGATGAGAACTGACAGCCTTGTGTTATGGCAGTCTTTCAAAACATGTAAACATATTTTAACAAGCTTTTCTCGTTTTTAGGTTTGCAGTGCAATTTTGGATCTTGCACGAGAGCAAAGATCCCCAGTGGTAGAGCCGGTGAGAACCGAGTGCGAGCTGACTGTTCCATCGGAAAAGCCAAGCACATTGACTGATGAATGCTCACGAGACCAAAGTTCTTCCCTGCCAGAGCAAGTCGAAACCGATTGCGAACTGACCGTTCCATCGGAAGACCCCAACACTTTGACTGAATGCACACGAGACCAAGGTTCTTCAGTGTCGGAGCCAGTCGAAACTAAGTGCCACAAGCCCGCAAGTGTTCCATTGGATGAGTCGAGTATATTGATAGAATTCTTTTTTGGATTTAGATAAACTCGATGATAGCATTATGTTAATGAAGAATGCTGAACTGACAAAACTTTGTCCAAAAGAACGTAATGTTATCATTCTTAGTCTTAGGATGAGTTTAAAGAATTTTTGTTAGTGTTGACGAATATATGTGTAAATGAAAAGTGTGAAAATTTTATCGTTCCAAATAAATGGCATTACAATTTAAGATTCGTAGCCTGTCTCATTAATCTTAGATATAAATCTAGAAGAAAGGAAAATGTTTATCCCAATATTGTTATCATATAATGGTTACTGTTTTTAAAGACAGACAGAGAAATAGGCAAACAGATAGCCCAGTTCTGGCCCCGCTTTTTCTTCGTTTTTTGCTTCACTCCGGGGAACTAGGCCCCACGCGGGAATTTATAATTCCCGCGTTGGACCTAGTCCCCCGGAGCACTACGAAAAGGGGCCAGAGATGAACTAGCAGGCAAACGAACGAACAATGGAGAACTAGACAGACAGACAAGGACGACTTTCAAGGCCTGAAATTCTATAACAAACTGTTTCCTTTATCAAAGCATCTATTTTGTTTTCAACTCGGCCTTACCTTGCCGTTTGCTTATTAGTTGTTACTAAATTGACAGAAACAACGTATACATGAACTTCGAATACTTCGGTGACGAGAAATGAAGGTCTAAAAATCGTCGAAATGCCTTTAAACTTCTACCAGAGAACAACGACGACACACAACACTTGAGGTAAAGTAGAGTTTATTTGATTCAACAGTTACACAGATATCGACCAGAAACGAAATTCATCTTGGCTGATACAAAGGCGATTTCCTTAATAAAAAATTCTCTTTCGCAACGACGTATCAGGCTACCAAACTCATTTTGAGCCTGGCTATCCTGTGCACATTTAGCTTGCGGGCAGGCTAACTTTTTAGAGGATCGGGGGAAAGAAACGCGGAGAAAAACTTTTCCCCTCTCCCCAGTCCCTCCTTCCCGCTTCCATCCCGGCCATTTTTTTTTCTCCGCGTTTCTTTCCCCCGATCCTCTAAAAAGTGAGCCTGCCCGCAGGCTATTGCACATTCGAAAGAGAACATTCTGTATCCTGCTGTTTCACGGGTAGAGACAAACTTGACCGCCGATGTCGACACTAACACGCTGAGTGTTAATAACGTCACCGAAAACGAAGCCAAATGAAAACGCATTTAATAAGGGGGACATAGCATGCGAAGACGTGCCGACCGGAAGCAAAATAATATCAATATTCCTGTAAGCTAAAATGCGATGTAAAGGCCCTCATTTTTTGAAAAATTTCTACTAGTTCAATCCCTCTATTGCGGGTGTTTGTGCATTACTGAGTCAGTTTTATAACAGTCAACAATCATTCCGCAGAATGGAAGTGGACTCAAGTTAAGGTAAACGAGTTAAATATAGCAACTAACATTTACTTTCCGAACTAGAGATAACTGGTGATGTTGGTTCACCACAAAGTGAAATGGGGCGAGTTAAATCTTTCCATTTGTCGCAAAACTAAAACATATATATATTTTTACTCAGAATCTTTTCCCAGTTGCGGGATTTAACGGTCTATAAATACTTTGTTTTGTGAAAAACTATGATTTCCTCAAGAACAACGTTTGTTCAATACTTAAATTATCAAACTTGTCTATGCGCGTGGCGGAAAGTATAACTTTTTATTCATAAGGCAGCTCCAGTCAGTTAACCAATTTGTAGCTTCTCCTCGCATCATCCACACAAAATAAGCTATTGGGTAATGAGAATAAAACAAATGATCATACACAGCAATTTATCTAAGATGAAAAAAACTGTTCTCCCGACCTGCTCACAATGAAACTACAGAGACAGTTAAGGAGAATTCAGCAAAATCTCACATGTCGTGTTTAGGATTGAGACGGTTAAAGGACTCGTCAGCTCAATTTGTTACTGCTACCACAGATATACTTGATTTAACTACATCACTTTTACACAAGTTTGTAAAACGATGTCAAGGTTTAAGAAACTATACATTTACTTTAGGAATATTTACAAGTTCTTTAACAAAATACGATTGTCTCTCAAGGCATGAAATGGCCCAATTGTTTTTAGATGAAGGAACCTTAGGTAAAAGTTTCGCCTGACACTTGTTTAAATTTATCCCGCTTTCGAACAATCGGGCCCAGATGTGCAAAATGCACCGGACATATAAAAAGACAAAAAATTACCAACTTAGAAAAATGTGTGTTTCAAACTCGACAAGCATGCGTTATTAAAGTCTGCAACATGCTTAAAGCACTTTCAGCAATTCAAAGTCTCTTCCATGGCAGCGTCAACGACTACATAATTTGGTGTCTACTTCATACCCACAGTTTTGTTGCAATTGACATCGGCAATCGGCGTTTATGAACCAACTGCACTAATACAGTTCCCAGTGGCATTACCACTGCGCAACTGACCGTTGGTTTTGTAAGACACACCGGTATAAGCATCGGCATTAGCAACGGCATTGGCATCAAGGCTAAACTTAACTTTGGTATTACCATCACAGTTACTCATAATGGTATCAGGACCGGCATCAGCATCAGCATCGGCATTGTCTTCGGCAGAAGTATCGGCATTGGTATCGCCATCCGCATTTCCACCAGTAGCGAGATCGGATTCGGGAAAAGTTTTGGCAACATCTGCATCGGCAACACCTGCATCGGCAACACCTGCTTCGGCAACACCTGCTTCGGCAGCACCTGTATCGATAATAGCTGCATCGGCATCGATTGCTTTGGCAACATCTGCAACGGCAACACCTGCATCGGCATCGGTATCGGTGCTTCTTTCAGCGTTGCCATTGATGACATCGAACTCTGTCAAGCTGGGGCCAATAGCACACCGGAGTCGCTCCCAGAAATGGGGTCGCACTTTCTCATTGCACCATTCAAGGTAGGTCCGACTCTTGTAGTAGTGCTTAAGCTTTGCGGGAAGCTGACTTTGCTCCAGTTCTTCCACAACAATCATGATCAAGATATTCTCTTCCGTTATGTCTCTCCCTTGTGCCACGGTCAGTTCAAAATTGGTCCAGTCGCTCTCAAGGAAGTTTTTAGTGACCACCAGTAACGTCTTGCGGCTTCTCCAGATGCTGTTAGCGATGTTGTCCATGATGGTGTATCCCGGCCTAAAGTCCTGGACATCCCAACACACCCTGTAGTTCTCTTTCAGCCTGGGGAGAAGCTCGGTGCTGACCCAGTCTCCGTCTTTGTTGCTGTAGGATATGAAGACGTCCTTAACTTCATGGCAGATGCAGTTTTCTTAAAAAGACAACGTAAGAAGAGCTGGTTGAACACTTTCATAACAACAACAACAACAACAATATTTTATTTACACTCATTTTGCAATTTACTATTTACAAAGTTTGAGCAGATGAAATAAGAGTGCTAGGACTCCAGATGTAGTAATGACTAATCGAGTCTGGAATCCCATTTACAGTATTTCAAAAATGTAATAGCAGTCGAAAAGAGAAAGTTATTATCGAAGATTAAAGGTTTTCAACGAGATATACATATATTCAAACACAGACAAATATGCACACACTAATGCACACAAACACATAGATTTTGTATTACAAAATAAAACTAAGAGATAAGCCAGCATGATGCAAAGACAAGAGTTTCATAATGTCTCTTAAGGTTTTGGGAGACGCGAGTTTCAGATGTAAGTTTTAAGAAACTGTGCCTTGGGTTTATCTTTAAATTTTTTGCGGTGATTGATTTCTTTTGTATTTTATAACTTGCGTCATAACCTGATCACCTTCACGATACACCCCAGTGACCTTTTTTCATCAGCAAAACGCAATAAATGCATTTTTCATTTTGCAACACTTATTGCTGCCGTGAAAAGTATTTTAAAAGTTCAAACACAGTGTTCTATTCCGTTAACGATTTTGCAAAGAAATAGTGACTGATGGCCCGTCAGACAACGTACAGTGTGTGTATAAATCGGTGCCACGATTTGCTCGTCATCATCCTTAACGTCCTTAACGTTTGTGCATGCGTGTAAGTTGTGTAAGTACAAGGCGACATAAGATGAGTCAAAGCGTTATAAGGAAAGATAGGACACGTTAAGGAGAGATAATTAAGGTGCAATATGACAAGTTAAGGCGGAATGTGACCAGTTAAGACGATCGTCTATAAGAAAGATAGGACAAGTTAAGGCGAGATATTACGAGTTAAGGCAAGGTAGGACGAGCTAAGGCGAGATATTACGAGTTAAGGCGAGGTAGGACGAGTTAAGGCGAGATATTACGAGTTAAGGAAAGATATGACAAGTTAAGGCGAGATATGACGAGTTAAGGCGAGGTAGGACGAGTTAAGGCAAGACATGACGAGTTAAGGCGAGATATGACGAGTTAAGGCGAGGTAGGACGAAGTAAGGCGAGATATTACGAGTTAAGGCGAGGTAGGACGAGTTAAGGCGAGATATGACGAGTTAAGGCGAGGTGGGACGAGTTAAGGCAAAGTAGGACGAGTTAAGGCAAAGTAGGACGAGTTAAGGCGAGATATGACGAGTTAAAGCAAGGTTGGACGAGTTAAGGCGAGATATGACAAGTTAAGGCGAGGTAGGACGAGTTAAGGCGAGATATGACGAGTTAAGGCGAGGTAGGACGAGCTAAGGCGAGATATCAAGAGTTAAGGCGAGGTAGAACGAATTAAGGCGAGATATGACGAGTTAAGGCGAGGTGGGACGAGTTAAGGCGAAGTAGGACGAGTAAAGGCGAGATATGACGAGTTAAAGCAAGGTTGGACGATTTAAGGCGAGATATGACGAGTTAAGGCGAGGGAGGACGAAGTAAGGCGAGATATTACGAGTTAAGGCGAGGTAGGACGAGTTAAGGCGAGATATGACGAGTTAAGGCGAGGTGGGACGAGTTAAGGCGAAGTAGGACGAGTTAAGGCGAGGTGGGACGA
>JAOBRG010359861.1:0-12701 GCA_027574985.1 Umimayanthus nakama
AACCTTATTCAACTATCCGGGAACTAATATCAGCAAAGTGTGAATTATTTGCTTATATAAACCGCTCGTTGTCGGCGCAGCCGCCATTAATGTCATTATTACTTTGACAAAATGTGACATTTTTGCAGGCGTCTTGCGAAGAGGCCGCTGAAGACCCCAGAAATATTATTTCAGATTTACAACAGGAATGTTATTGTCTTTTTATAGACAAAGGATTATGCACTAAAAATACCCGGCCATAGTTTAATATTTATCTGCGTTGAACGTGTTATCGACTCAATTTAAAAACGGTTTAACCTGGTAATTAAAATCAAAATATTTAATCACTATAAACATCGCTATTTGCAAACATTTTATATCTATGGAGAGTAGAAGAGTTGTTTCAAATGTATCTGCAATCTGTAGTTTCTAAAACCCAACGACCGCTAAAATATTGTTCACGAAAAGTTCCACATTTTACTGCTTTTTTCTTTGCCGTTATGACGTAATAGCAACTACAACGGTTTTCTTCCGATTTCTCGCAAACAAAAAGCGAGTTCGAGAAACCAATTGCAGTTTTGTAAATGTCTAATCAAATGCAACTTTTGGACCAAAAATCCAAAAAATTTTTTTATCAAAATTGGCCAACCAATGTTTGATTTTTATAGGCACTAACTCTTAAGACCCCGATTGTTGCAAATTGCTTTTCTCGCCAATTTCAGCATATTACAACATATTGCACTTGTAGAACCACAAATTTGCAAAAGTTCGTATCGCAGCGGGTTAAGCACTCGAGTGTTGCAAATCGCTTTTCTAGCAAAATTAAGCATATTTCACTATATAGCACTTATAGAAACCAAAATTTGCAAAAGTTCATATCCCGGCGATTTAAGCACCCGAGTGTTGCAAATCGCTTTTCTAGCCAATTTAAGCATATTTCAGCATATTGCACATGTAGAACCAAAAATTTGCAAAAGTTCATATCTCAGCGAGTAAAGCACCCGAAAGTTCCAAATCGCTTTTCTAGCCAATTTAGGCATATTTTAGCATATTGCACTTGTAGAACCAAAAATATGCAAATGTTCATATCTCGGTGATTTAGGCACCCGAGTGTTGAAAATAGCTTTTCTAGCCAATTTAGGCATATTTCAGCATATTGCACTTGTCGAACCCAAAATTTGCAAAAGTTCATATCTCGCCGAGTTAACCACCCGAGTGTTGCAAATCGCTTTTCTAGCCAACTTAAGCATATTTCAGCATATTGCACTTGTAGAGCCCAAAATGTGCAAAAGTTCATATCTCGGCGAGTTAAGCGCCCAAGTGTTGCAAATCTATTTTCTAACCAATTTTAGTAGATTTCAGCATATTGTACTTGTGAAACCAAAAATTTGCAAAAGTTCATATCTCGGCGAGTTAAGCACCCGAGTGTTGCAAATCGCTCTTTTAACCAATATAAGTATATTTCAGGATATTGCACTTGTAGAACCCAGAATTTGCAAAATTTCATATCTCGGCGAGTTAAGCATCCGAGTGTTGTGAATCGATTTTCAAGCCAATTTAAGCATATTTAAGTATATTTCACTTGTAGAACCAAGAATATCGAAAATTTCGTATCTCGGCAAGTTAAGTCCCCGAGTGTTGCAAATAGCTTTTCTAGCCTATTTAACCATATTTCAGCATATTGCACTCGTAGAACCCAAAATTTCCAAAAGTTCATATCTTGGCGAGTTAAGCACTCGAGTGTTGCAAGTCGCTTTTTTAGCCAATATAAGCATATTTCAGTACATTGCACTTGTAGAACCCAGAATTTACCAAAGTTCATATCAAGGCGATTAAAGCACCCGAGTGTTGCAAATCGATTTTCTAGCAAATTTAAGCATATTTCAGCATATTGCACTTGTAGAACTAAAAGTTTTCAAACGTTCCTATCTCGACGGGTTAAGCGCCCGAGTGTTTCAAATCGCTTTTCTAGCCAATTTAAGCTTATTTCATCACAATGCACTTGTAGAACCCAAAATTGGAAAAGTTCATATCTCGAAGAGATGAGCACCCGAGTGTTGCAAATCTCTTTTCTAGCCAATTTAAGCATATTTCAGTATCTTGCACTTTAAATACCCAGAATTTGAAAAAGTTCATATCTCGGCGAGTTAAGCACCCGAGTGTTGCGAATCGCTTTTCTAGCCAATTTAAGCATATTTCAGCATATTTCACTTGTAGAACCAGGAATTTGCAAAAGTTCATATTTTGAAGACTTAAGCACCCGACTGTTGCAAATCGTTTTTCTAGCCAATGTAATCTTGTTTCAGAATATTGCACTTGTACAACCTAGAATTTGCAAAAGTTCATATCTCGGAGAGTTTAACACACAAATACTTGAAACTTTCATATCCTCCCGAGTTTAAACACCCACTATTGCAAGTCGTACTTCTAACCAATTTATGCATATTTCAGCATATTGCACTTCTAGAACAAAAAATTTGCAAAAGTTTATATCTCGGCGAGTTAAGCACCCGACTGTTGCAAATCGCTTTTCTGGTCAGTTTATGCATATTTCAGTATATTGCAATTGTACAAACCAGAATTTGCAAAAGTTCATATCCCGGAGAGTTAAGCACCCGAGTGTTGTAAATCGCTTTTCTAGCCAATTTAAGCATATTTTAGTATATTGCACTTGAAGAACCCAAAATTTGCAAAAGTTCATATCTCGGCGAGTTAAGCGGCCGAGTGTTGCAAATCGTTTTTCTAGCGAAATTAAGCATATTTCAGTATATTGCATTTAAAGAAACCAAAATTCGCAAAAGTACATATCCAGGCGAGAAAAGCACCCGAGTGTTGCAAATCGCTTTTCTTGCCAATTTAAGCATATTTCAGCATATTGCAGTTGTAGAGCCTAAAATTTACAAAACCTCATATCACGGCATGTTAAGCACCCGAGAGTTGCAAATCACTTTCTAGCCAATTTAAGCATTATTCAGCATATTGTATTTGTAGAACCCAAAATTATTTAAAAATGCAACTCTCAGCGAGTTCAGCACTCTAGTGTTGCAAATCACTTTTCTACCCAATTTAATCATATTTCAGCATATCGCACTTGTAGAGCCCAAAATTTGCAAAAGATCATTTCCCGGCGATTTAAGCACCCGAAAGTTGCAAATCGCTTTTCTAGCCAATATAATCATATTTCAGCATATTGTACTTGTAGAACCCAAAATTTGCAAAAGTTCATATCTCGGCGAGTAAAGCACCCAAGAGTTGCAAATCGCTTTTCTAACCAATTTAAGCATATTTCAGTATATTGCACTTATAGAAACCATAATTTGTAAAAGTTCATATCACGGCGAGTTAAGCACCGAAGTATTCCAAATCGCTTTTCTAGCCAATTTAAGCATATTTAAGCATATTGCATTTGTAGAACCCAAAATTTCTAAAAATTCATATCTCGGCGAGTTCAGCACTCGAGTGTTGCCAATCACTTTTCTCGCCAATTTAGGCATATTTCAGCATATTGCACATCTAATACCCAAAATATGCAAGCAAAAGTTCGTATCTCGGCGAGTTAAGCACCCGAGTGTTACAAATGACTTTTCAAGCGAATTTAAACATATTTCAGTATATTGCACTGGTAGAACCCAATATTTGCAAAAGTTAATATATCGGAGAGTTAAGCACCCGAGTGTTGCAAATCGCTTTTCTACCCAGTTTAAGAATATATCAGCATATTGCACTTGTAGAACCCAAAATTTGCAAACGTTCATATCTCGGCGAGTTAAGCAAACGAGTGTTCCAAATTGCTTTTCTAGCCAATTTAGGCATATTTCACTTTATTGCACTTGAAGAACCCAAAATTTGCACAAGTTCATATCTTGGCGAGTTAAGCAACCGAGTGTTGCAAATCGCTTTTCTAGGCAATTTAAGAATATTTCAGTATATTGTACTTGTAGAACCCAATTTTGCAAAAGATCATATCCAGGCGAGTTAAGTACACGAGTGTTCAAAATCGCTTTTCTCGTCAATTTAAGCATAATTCAGCATATTGCACTTGTGGAACCCAAAATTTGCAAACGTTCATATCTCGGCGAGTTAAGCACCCGAGTGTTGCAAATCGCTTTTCTAGCCAATTTAAGCATATTTCAGTATATTGCACTTTTAGAACCCAATATTTTCCAAAGTTCATATCTCGGCGAGTTAAGCGCCCGAGTGTTTCAAATCGAGTTTCTAGCCAGTTTAAGCATATTTCAGCATATTGCACTTAAAGAACCCAAAATTTGAAAAAGTTCACATCTCGGTGAGTTAAGCACCCGAGTGTTGCAAATGGCTTTTCTAGCCAATTTAAGCATATTTCAGCATATTACACATGTAGAACCCAAAATTTGCAAACGTTCATATCTCGGCGAGTTAAGCATCCGAGTGTTGCAAATCTCTTTTCTAGCCAATTAAAGCATATTTTAGTTAATTGCACTTGTAAAACACAAAATTTGCAAAAGTTCATATCTCGGCGAGTTCAGCGCCCGAGTGTTGCAAATTGCTCTTCTATCCAATTTAAGCATATTTCAGTATATTGCACTTGTAGAACCCAACATTTGTAAAAGTTCAAATATCGGCGAGTTAAGCAGCCTAGTGTTGCATATCGCTTTTCAAGCCAATTTAAGCATATTTTAACATATTGCATTTGTAGAACCCAAAATTTGCAAAGGTTCATATCTCGGCGAGTTAAGCAGCCGAGTGTTGCAAATCGCTTTTCTAGCCAATTTAAGAATATTTTAGTATATTTCTCTTGTAGAACCAAAACTTCTCAAAATTTCATGTCTCGTCGATTTACGCACCCCAGTGTTTCAAATCGCTTTTATAGCCAATTTAATCATATTTCAGCATATTGCATTTGTAGAACCCAAAATTTGCAAAAGTTCATATCTCGGCGAGTTAAGCACCCAGGTGTTGCAAATCGCTTTTCTATCCAACTAAGAATATTTATGTATATTTCTCTTGTATAACCAAAAATACTCAAAAGTTCATATCTCGTCGATTTACGCACCCCAGTGTTTCAAATCGCTTTTATAGCCAATTTAATCATATTTCAGTAATTGCACTTGTAGAACCCAAAATTCGCAAAAACATCATAGCTCGGCGACTTAAGCACCCAAATGTTGAAAATCGCTTTTCTCGTCAATTTAATGATATTTTAGTATATTTCATTTATAGAAAAAAGACTTCTTAAAAGTTCAGATCTCGTCGAGTTGAGCAACCGAGTGTTGCAAATCGCTTTTCTAGCCAATTTAATCATATTTCAGCATATTGGACTTGTAGAACCCAAATTTGCAAAAGTTCATATCTCGGCGAGTTAAGCACCCGAGTGTTGCAATTCCCTTCTCTAGACAATTTAATCATATTTCAGCATATTGCAGCTGTAGAACCCAAATTTGAAAAAGTTCATATCTCGGCGTGTTAAGTACCCAAGTGTTGCAAATCGATTTTCTAGCCAATTTTAACATGTATTAGTATATTTCACTTGTAGAACCAGGAATTTGCAAAAGTTCATATCTGGGCGAGTTAAGCACCAGAGTGCTGCAAATCGCTTTTCTAGCAAATTTAAGCATATTTCAGTACATTGCGATTGTAAAACCCAAAATTTGCAAAAGTTCATATCTCGGCGAGTTAAGCACCCGAGTGTTTCAAATTGCTTTTCTAGAAAATTTAAGCATATTTCAGTATATTGCACTTGTAGAACCCAAAATTTGCAAAAGTTCATATCTCGGCGAGATAAGCACCCAAGTGTTCCAAATCGCTTTTCTAGCCAATTAAAGAATATTTTAGTATATTTCACTTGTAGAACCAAAAATTCTCAAAACTTCATATCTCGGCGAGTTACGCACCCTAGTGTTCCAAATCGCTTTTCTAACCAATTTAATCATATTTCAGCATATTGCAGTTGTAGAACCCAAAATTTGCAAGAGTTCATACTCAGCCAGTTAAGAACCCAGGTGTTGTAAATCGCTTTTCTAGCCAATTTAAGCATATTTCAGAATATTGCATTCGTAGAACCCAAAATTTGCAAAAGATCATATCTCGGCGAGTTAAGCACCCCGAAGTTGAAAATCGCTTTTTATCCAATTTAATCATATTTCAGCATACTGCACTTGTACAACCCAATATTTGCAAAAGCTCTTATCTCAGCGAGTTAAGCATCCGAGTGTTGCTAATCGCTTTTCTTTATAATTTAAGCATATTTCAGTATATCGCACTTGTACAACCTAAAATTTGAAAGAGTTCATATCTCGGCGAGTTACGCACCAAAGTGTTCCAAATCGCTTTTCTAGCCAATTTAACCATGTTTTAGTTTATTTCACTTGTAGAACCAGAAATTTGCTAAAGTTCATATCTCGGCCAGTTAAGCACCCGAGTGTTGCAAATCGCTTTCCTAGCCAATTTAAGCATATTTCAGTATATTGCAATTTTAGAACCCAAAATTTGCAAAAGTTCATATCTCGGCGAGTTAAGCACCCGAGTGTTGCAAATCGCTTTTCTAGCCAATTTAAGAATATTTAGGCATAGTGCACTTGAAGAAATCAACATTTGCAAAAGTTCATATCTCGGCAAATTAAGCACACGAGTGTTGCAAATGCTTTTTCTAGCCAAATTAAGCATATTTCAGCATATTGCACTTGTAGAACCGAAAATTTGCAAAAGTTCATATCTCCGCGAGCTAAGCACCCGAGTGTTGCAATTCCCTTTTCTAGCCAATTTAAGCATATTTCAGCATATTGCAGTTGTAGAACCCAAAATTTGCAAGAGTTCATACTCGGCCAGTGAAGCACCCAGGTGTTGTAAATCACTTTTCTAGCCAATTTAAGCATATTTCAGCATATTGCACTCGTAGAACCCATAATTTGCAAAAGATCATATCTCGGCGAGTTAAGCACCCCGAATTTGAAAATCGCTTTTCTAGCCAATTTAAGCATAATTCAGTATATTGCACATGTAACACCCAAAATTTGCAAACGTTCATATCTCGGCGAGTTAAGCACCTGATTCGTGCAAATTGCTTTTCTAGCAATTTTAATCATATTTCAGCATATTGCACTTGTACAACTCAATATTTGCAAAAGTTCTTATCTCAGCGAGTTAAGAATCCGATTGCTGCTGATCGCTTTTCTATATAATTAAAGCATATTTCAGTATATCGCACTTGTACAACCTAAAATTTGAAAGAGTTCACATCTCGGCGAGTTAAGCACCAAAGTGTTCCAAATCGCTTTTCTAGCCAATTTAACCATGTTTTAGTATATTTCACTTGTAGAACCAGAAATTTGCTAAAGTTCATATTTCGGCCAGTTAAGCACCCGAGTGTTGCAAATCGCTTTTTTAGCCAATTTAAGCATATTTCAGTATATTGCAATTTTAAAACCCAAAATTTGCAAATGTTAATATCTCGGCGAGTTAAGCACCCGAGTGTTGCATATCTGTTTTCTAGCCAATTTAAGCATATTTTAGCATATTGCACTTGTAGAACCCAAAATTTGCAAAAGTTCATATCCGGGCGAGTTAATAACCCCAGTGTTGCAAATCCCTTTTCTAGCCAATGTAATCTTATTTCAGTATATTGCACTTGTAGAAACCAAAATTTGAAAAAGTTCCTATATCCATGAGATCAGTACCCGAGTGTTGCAAATCACTTTTCTAGCCAACTTAGGCATATTTCAGCATATTGCACTTCTAGAACCCAAAATTTGCAAAAGTCGATATCTCCGCGAGTTAAGTACCCGAGTGTTCGAAATCACTTTTCTAGGCAATTTAAGCATATTTCAGTATATTACACTTGTAAAATCCAAAATTTGCAAAAAGTTCATATCACGGCGAGTTAAGTAACCAAAGGTTGCAAATCGCTTTTCTAACCAATTAAAGCATATTTTAGTATATTGCACTTGTACAACCCAAAATTTGCACAAGTCCATATCTCTGCGAATTAAGTGCCGTAGTGTTGCAAATCGCTTTTCTTGCCAATTTAGGCATATTTCAATATATTGCACTTGTAGAACCCAAAATTTGCAAAATTTCATATCTCGGCGAGGTAAGCACCCGAGTGTTGCAAATCGCTTTTCTAGCCAATTTAAACATATTTCAGCATATTGCACTTGTAGAACCCAAAATTTGCAAAAAGTTTATATCTCGTCGAGTTTACCACACGAGAGTTGCAAATCGCTTTTCTTCCCGATTTAAGCATATTTTAGCATATTGCACTTGCACAAATCAGAATTTGCAAAAGTTCATATCTCCGCGAGTAAAGTACCCGAGTGTTTCGAATCGCTTTTCTAGCCAAGTTAAGCATATATCAACATATTGCACTGGTATAACCCAAAATCTGCGAAAGTTCATTTCTCGGCGACTTAAACACCCGAGTGTATCTAATCGCTTTTCATGCCAATTTAAGCATATTTTAGCATATTGCGGTTGCAGAACCCAAAATTTGCGAAAGTTCATATCTTGGCGAGTTAAGCACCAAAAAATTTCAAAGTTTTTAACTCGCTGAGTTTTGAATGCGAATTTGAAAATCGCTTTTCTTGCCAATAAAAGCAGATTTCAGCATATTGCACTTGAAGAAACCAAAATTTGAAGAAGTTCATATCTCGGCGAGTTAAGCACGCAGGTTTTGCAAATCGCTTTTTTAGAGAATTTAAGCATATTTCAGCATATTGCACTTGTAGAACCCAAAATTTGCAAATACTTCATATCTCGGCGAGTTAAGCACCCGAGTGTTCCAAATTGCTTTTGTAGCCAATTTAAGCAGATATCAGCATATTGCACTTGCACAAACCAGAATTTGCAAAGGTTCATATCTCCGCAACTTAAGTATTTAATTGTTTCAAATCGCTTTTCTTGCCAAGTTAATCATATTTCAGCATATTGCACTTTTAGAACCCAAAATCTGCGAAAGTTAATTTCTCGGCGAGTTAAGCACCCCGATGTATCTAATCGCTTTTCTAGCCAATTTATGCATATTTCTGAATATTACGGTTGAAAAACTCAAAATTTGCAAAAGTTCATATCTCGGTGGGTTTACCACCCAAAAATTTCAAACTTTCTTATCTCGCCGAGTTGAGCACCCTAGTATTGGAAATCGCTTTTCTTGCCAATAAAAGTATATTTCAGCATATTGCATTGGTAGAACCCAAAATTTGCAAAAGTTCATATCTCGGCATGTTAAGCACGTAAGTGTTGCAAATCGCTTTTCTTGCCAATTTAAGCATATTTCAGCATATTGCATTTGTAGAACCCAAAATTTGCAAAAGTTCATATCTCGGCGAGTTAAGCACCCGATTGTTGCAAATCGCTTTTCAAGCCAATCTAAGCATATGTCAGTATATTGCACTTGTAGAACCAAAAATTTGCAAAAGATCATATCCCGGCGAGTTAAGCACCCGAGTGTTGCAAATCGCTTTTCTAGCCAATTGAATCATATTTCAGCATATTGCATTTGTATAATCCAAAATTTGCAAAAGATCATATCTCGATGAGTAAAGCACCCAAGTGTTGCAAATTGCTTTTCTTGGCAATTTAAGCATATTTTAGCAATTTGCACTTGTAGAACCCAAAAATTGCAAATGTTCATATCTCGGCCAGTTAAGCACCCGAGTGTTGCAAATCGCTTTTCTAGCCAATTTAATCATATTTTAGCATATTGCATTTGTAGAACCCAAAATTTGCAAACGTTCATATCTCGTCGAGTTAAACACCCTAGTGTTGCATATCGCTTTTTTAGCCAATTTAAGCTTTTTTCAGCATATTGCACTTGTAGAGCCCAAAATTTGCAAAAGTTCATATCTCGGCGAGTTAAGTACCAGATTGTTGAAAATCGTTTATCTAGCCAATTACAGCATATTTTAGTATATTTCACTTGTAGAACCAAGAATTGTCAAAAGTTCATATATTGGCGAGTTAAGCACCCGAGTGTTGCAAATCGCTTTTCTAGCCAATTGAATCATATTTCAGCATATTGCATTTGTATAATCCAAAATTTGCAAAAGATCATATCTCGATGAGTAAAGCACCCAAGTGTTGCAAATTGCTTTTCTTGGCAATTTAAGCATATTTTAGCAATTTGCACTTGTAGAACCCAAAAATTGCAAATGTTCATATCTCGGCCAGTTAAGCACCCGAGTGTTGCAAATCGCTTTTCTAGCCAATTTAATCATATTTTAGCATATTGCATTTGTAGAACCCAAAATTTGCAAACGTTCATATCTCGTCGAGTTAAACACCCTAGTGTTGCATATCGCTTTTTTAGCCAATTTAAGCTTTTTTCAGCATATTGCACTTGTAGAGCCCAAAATTTGCAAAAGTTCATATCTCGGCGAGTTAAGTACCAGATTGTTGAAAATCGTTTATCTAGCCAATTACAGCATATTTTAGTATATTTCACTTGTAGAACCAAGAATTGTCAAAAGTTCATATATTGGCGAGTTAAGCACCCGAGTGTTGCAAATCGCTTTTCTAGGCAATTTAAGCATATTTCAGTATATTACACTTGTAAAACCCAAAATAAGCAAAAGTTCATATCTCGACGACTTACGTAACCAAGGTTGCAAATCGCTTTTCTAGCCAATTGAAGCATATTTCAGAGTATTTCACTTGTAGAACCCAAAATTTGCAAAATTTCATATCTCAGCGAGTTAAGTACCCGAGTGTTGCAAATCGCTTTTCTGACCAATTTAACATATTTCAGCATATTGCATTGTGGAACCCAAGATTTGCAAATATTTCATATCTCGGCGAGTTAAGTACCCGAGTGTTGCAAATCGCCTTTCTGGCCAATTTAAGCATATTTCAGCCTATTGCACTTGTAGAATCCAAAATTTGCAAAAG
Organism: Umimayanthus nakama; assembly: GCA_027574985.1. NCBI lineage: Eukaryota > Metazoa > Cnidaria > Anthozoa > Zoantharia > Parazoanthidae > Umimayanthus > Umimayanthus nakama. Next base: position 10,837 of record JAOBRG010359861.1, read on the forward strand.
TACATATCTCGGCGAGTTAACCACACGAGAGTTGCCACTCGCTTTTGTAGCCAATTTAAGAATATTTCAGCATATTGCACTTGAACAAACCAGAATTTGCAGAGGTTCATATCTCCGTGAGTTAAGTACCCCAGTGTTTAAAATTGCTTTTCTAGCCAAGTTAAGCATATTTCAGCATATGGCACTTCTAGAACCCAAAATCTGCGAAAGTTCATTTCTCGGCGACTTAAACACCCTAGTGTATTTAATTGCTTTTCATGCCAATTTAAGCTTATTTCAGCATATTGCGGTTGCAGAACACAAAATTTGCTAAATTTCATATCTCGGTTAGTTAAGCACCCAAAAATTTCAAACTTTCTTATCTCGTCGGGTTGACAACCCAAGTTTTGCAAATCGCTTTTCTTTCCAATAAAAGCAAATTTAAGCATATTGCACTTGTAGAACCAAAAATTTGCAAAAGTTCATATCTGGGCGTGTTAAGCACGCAAATGTTGCAAATCGTTTTTTAAGAAAATTTAAGCATATTTCAGCATATTGCACTTGTAGAACCCAAAATTTTCAAAAGTTCATATCTCGGAGTGTTAAGCACCCGAGTGTTCCAAATCACTTTTCTAGCCATTTTAAAATTATATCAGCATATTGCACTTGCACAAACAAGAATTTGACAAGTGTCATATCTCCGCTACTTAAGTATCCGAGTGTTTCAAATCGCTTTTTAAGCCAACTTAACCATATTTCAGCATATTGCACTTGTAGAACCCAAAATCTGCGAAAGTTCATTTCTCGTCGAGTTAAGCACCCAAGTGTTGCAAATCGCTTTTCTAGCCAATTTAAGCATATATCAGCATATAGCAATTGCACAAAAAGGAATCTGCAAAGGTTCATATCTCCGCAAATTAAGTATCCGAGTATTTCAAATCACTTTTCAGGCCAAGTTAAGCATGTTTCAGCATATTGCACTTGTAGAAGCCAAAATTTGTAAAAGTTTATATCTAGGCGAGTTAAGCACCCGAGTGTTGCAAATCGCTTTTATGGCCAATTTAATCATATTTTAGCATATTGCACTTGTATACTCTAATATTTGGAAAAGTTCGTAGCTCGGCGAGTTAAGCACACGAGTGTTGCAATTCGCTTTTCTAGCCACTTAAAGCATATTTCAGCATAATTCACATGTAGAACCAAAAATTGGCAAAAGTTTTTATCTCGGCGAGTTAAGCACCCGAGTGTTGAAAATCCATTTTCTAGCAAATTAAGGCATATTTCAGTATATTGCACTTGTAGAACAAAAAATTTCCAAAGTTTATATCTCGGCGAGTTAAGCACCCGAGTGTTGCAAATCGCTTTTCTAGTCAATTTAAGCAGATTTCATTAAATTTTACCTGTACAACCCAAAATTTGCAAAAGTTCATATCCAGGCGAGTTATGCACCCCAGTGTTGCAAATCGCTTTTCTAGCCAATTTAAGCATATTTCAGAATATTGCACTTGTAGAAACCAAAATTTGCAAAATTCATATCCCGGTGAGTGAAGCATCCGAGTGTTGCAAATCGCATTTCAAGCCAATCTAAGCATATTACGGCGAACTGCACTTGTAGAACGCAAAATTTGCAAAAGTTCATATCTCGGCGAGTTAAGCACCGGAGTATTGGAAATCACTTTTCTAGCTAATTAAAGCAAATTTCAGTATATTGCACTTGTAGAACCCCAAAATTCGCAAAAGTTCATATCTCGGCGAGTTAAGCACCCTAGTATTGCACATCGCTTTTCTTGCCAATAAAAGCATATTTCGGCATATTTCACTTGTACAACCAAAACCTTGTAAAAAATCATATCTCGTCGAGTTAAGCACCCGAGTGTTGCAAATCG
>JAOBRG010359883.1:0-12697 GCA_027574985.1 Umimayanthus nakama
CATGCCCCAGACGGTGCTGGGACACTGTCTGGGGCACTCTTACGGCGATTACGATTATATGGAAACCAGGCTTAAAATTGCGCACAGTCACGGTTGGTTAAACACAAATCACAGCCACGGTTGGTTAAACACAAAACACAGCAGCTCTGTTAACTATCTTTAATTTCGTTGAGCTTCCCAACTAGCTAGTTTCATCAACATGAGCAAGTTATTGAAATTTTGATTCATGGCTTCCAATTTCTCCTCAGATATTTATCTTCGAACGCAGCCAAGTCACGTAATCATACCACGCGGCGGCAGAAAATTGCTTAATGTAGAAAGATCGCCCAAATCTGGCTCGTTGTTTTGGTTTTTCCGTGGAGAGCGGTTGCATACCGACAGCCAAAGCAGCCACTACTGGTTCCAAAAATCGGCAACAGGTGCTAGCGAGCAGCTGATGATAGTCAACATGCAAGAGAAACAACAGGGCGTGTACCAAATTGTGGTGAAGGAAGGAGGGTGCGAGGTTAGGAACATAGTGGATGTTAAAATCCAAGGTTTGTACAGCTTAGACTGTTTTTCTTTTGAGGCCTCCCACAACATTATTTATTACGTTTAACAGTGCATTCAAAGTAAAATCCCACTGTAGAATCTAAAATTATCAGTCCTTCTCTGGTTTTCACTCATGACTCCAAGAAGGCCAACAATCCTGATTTGCTGCCATCTTGGATTTCTAACTGCCTGAATAAAAAACCTTACGAAGAATTCACTTGTCCTTTACTTGTGTTCTCTTTATGTGTTCTTTATCGTTTATCCCCTTTTCTCAAGAGAAAATTTTATATACTTAGGTGTTCCCACTTGCATTTCATACTTACTACTAGAATGGAAAGAGCGCACGATTCATTTTCGGGCATTTGTCGCCCAGTGTGTGGCCGCACCTGTGCCAGCGAGCTCGGGTTACATTCGCACCTTAAGCCGGAGACACACGAGACGATTTTATACGCTGATTGCAGCGATTTGCGAATTCGCCTGGTCTGTCACTAAAGCCGGGGACACACGAGGCGATTTTTTACGCCGATCGCAGCGATTGGCGAAACTCGCCAGGTCTGTCACCTACTGCGATAGCCAATTTCGCTGATCGCAGCGACTGGCGTATAAAACCGCTGGTATCTAGCATGTCAGATACGAGCGATTACTGACAAAATTCGCTTGCGAATTTCGCAGGCGATAAAAATCGCTGCGGTCGGCGAATAAAACCGCCTCGTGTGTCCCCGGCTTTAGACGTCACTGAGGTCTTCATCGCACAGCGATGTTCTCCAACAACAATATCCTCACTCAATACGTATTGCCGCCGGGTTTCCTCTGGAGCGTTTTTCCTTTTTTTGAACTCTACCATTTTGCATTGAGCCCTCATTCTTTACCACTTAATCTTAGAGTTAAAACGCCTTAGGGGAAGGGGACGGATCAGAAAGTACTCGCGCCGTTTTCAAAGGTATTGGTAAAGTGCGATCAATCGCGGAAACAGCATGAAGCACTCAACATTTAGGAGTTAAAGGGTGCAATCATGTTCCCTCTCCCCCTCTTCAACCAAAGCCCAGGAAATCCTTGAAATCTAAGATAGGAGTCCCTAAGATATGGTTAAGCAACCTGACAGCCTGGTTACACATCCCCCAGGGAGGAACCATTTTTCTCACAAGACACCGATGTGCTTTACTCCTTTGACTGATCATCGATTGGTATCGACAAAAAAGCCCCTTTCCTAAAAATGCATTTCATGAACACCTCACCATACTGAATGAAAAAACATAGCAATGAAACCTGACTTTAAAAATCATTTTAGGTCAAAAAAATTTGTGCCCCATCATACGACAGCTGGATCCACATCTTTACATGGGAAACGTGAACGAACAAAATAGTTTGAAACTTTAGTTTTACAATTGGTTTTGACTCCAGGGATGTCACACGCACTTAACATGCTTGTTTTCATTTCATCCCCGATCGACCGACTCGATTATCAGAGAGTGATAGCGATGGGGAACATTTTCAAAAAGGGGTTGGCAGTTATCTAGCAATCGAATCATACTAACGTACTAACAATCGGAAAACACTCTAGGTTGTTACAAGTTATGCATTCCAAGGTCATTATGATAGTGTAAACTATTATTCAGTTATATCAATAATTCAGTTCATTTTGTTTCTTAGCTGAAGAGAGTTCAACAGAAACTCGAACAGAAGACTCGCAATCCCGGCTGACAAGCGTCATCGTGCTGACGTCATTGCTCCCTTCCGTGGCGCTTGCCGCTGGACTGTTTCTATTCGTTTACAAACGTAGAATGCGACGGAAGGAAAAGTTAGTAAAAATAATGTTTTAGAAAGCATAAAGCATTAAATAATGCTTTGTTGCTTAATTTGTTAAAGTGGTGGTTCCCATTACCGCATTTCCTCCAATAAATGCCAACCGGCATACAAAAATTTTCGAAGCAATAAAGTGTTGCGTCTAATGGAGGATGGCGTTCAGTAACTGAACATAGATTTAAACGTCTATATCTCCTCTTCCCCTTTATCAAGAAGAACAATTTCTTTAGCGTCTCTTGTTTATGGTGAGAGAGCCTGGTAACGGAGTGCGTGGTTGTCATAACCAGTATCATAACGCCATCCTATCGCAACCACTTCAACGGTAAATGCTATAGCTATCAGTTTCTTAGCATCGATGCAGGCATGGCACTTCTATTTTACAACTTCAGGCTAATCAGGTTCTTTCTTGTTGGGTATTTATCAATAATAGAGGCTATTTGAGGCTCTTAGAAGGTTCTTTGTTAGTTTAGATTCATTCTAATGTTGCCCAATCAAAATGGGCGTGGCAGCGCTATGACTACTAAATAATGCTTTATCACTAAATGCAATTTCTACGTATAGACAAATATACCTTATAAACTTCAATTTTCCATATAAGAACACTCTGTTTTAAATTGCCAGCCTGAATTGGTTCTTATGTTTTTGGTTATTAAAAGTCAAAATGTGAGGCTTTGGGTTTTTAATTCTTTAGGTTCTTACTTATGTAGGCTTTGGCAATTCTATGGAAGAGAGGAAAGGGTTACTTTAAAATGTATACATTTGAGCAATTGTTTTCGGCTCCGTTAATCGCAAGACCAACTGCAGAACAATTTAGGTGTGGCACTCGCTCGGTGAGCACACTTAATAAAGGGGTAAACCATTTGATCTTTGATGATTTTTTTTTTGAAAAAAAAATTTCCTGCAAGCAAAGTTCTCATAAAAGAAAATCCTGCAGCAACTGGTGAACGAAAAAAATATCCTAAATCATATTCCCAAGGGAAAATAATGTTGCAGTTCAAAAACCAAATTCCTGCTAGTGTTTTGTATCAAAAAAAATCTTGCACACTATGGGACATGAAAAAAAAATTACTGCTCATCCTAAAAAGCCCCCCCCCCCTCAAAGATCAAATGGTTCGCCCTTAAGTTCTGATAGTTTAACAAATAAAATAGATTCGATTGTTGGCTCCAAAACAACACGTTAGATAATGAAAAACAAACACCACAAAAGGAAGTAAATAAATCGTAGAAAAAAAAAACAAAGTGTAAACACACTATTATTATAAAGTGACATATTGGACATTTCAAGAGATGGTTTATCGTTTTGCTTATTACAACTGCAAAAGAGCCGTGAAACTGAGCGAGTTTTGATTTATGGAATCAGTTGAAACTACATCTCTACCCTCCGTCATGCTATAATCAATAAGTGAAACATACTCCAACAAAGCATTAACAAAATCGTGTTTCCTAACACAGAAAATATCAGCACATTGCGCAGACGTTAATGACGAATCAAATATTTGATGAAGAAGACATATATGGACAAGGAACAGTTTATATGGACATGTCTGTTCTCAGAGGGCTTGAGGAGCATCCATCGGACTCGGATCTTGATTCCGATTCGGCCGTATCCGATTTCGAAGCCGATTCGCAGTCTGAGAAAGAGTTGAATCACGCGCAAGCGAAAGACACGATTGCAGACGAAGATTCTTATGGTCAGCAATCTGCCGTTGATATAACAGACATTAGTCGAAAGGCTCCCCAGCGTGACAGCCAGTTAGATCTTAAAAGGTGTTACGAGGCGTCTCACGGTGAAAGTAGTGGTGAAGTCGTGTCGCCTAAGCAATGCGCAGAAGACACAGGAACAGTCGACTCACCATAGAAATTAGTTCTCTTAATAGAATGCAAATGGCCTAGTTGATAAACATTTATAGTTATAGGTTTTCTTGAAATAAATTCTTTCACATTATTGTTAGCTAAAATAACGATATTGTAAAAAACAGCAGTTTTAAAATAAGATCAAAATAGTGAATGTTTACGAACACCTGCAATGCATTCCACGCAAAGAAAATTCATCAAATAATTTTGTTAAAACAAAACGAATTTAAGAGTCACAAAAAAACGAAGGATACTCATGGACTACTACAATTGATTATGTCTTGATACTTCATATGCAGTACTTAATGTCACGATGGAGTAAATCAGCTATTTTGTATTGACTTCAGCAACTGTTTTTACGAGGAGTCGTTTTTATAATTTGTAGAGTTTGGACTAGAAATAAACCTGTACCTTTTAATATCATTAAAAACAGACAATAAAAAGATGATATCTGTCGTTAAACTCAATTGCGAAACAACTTCACTTTATTCAATTTCATTTATAACAATATTTTCACAGGGAGCTCCCTCACTGCCTCACAATGCCGTGGTTTTCAGGGTGGTCCTGTACAAAAAACAAGTTACAAATAGCAATTAAAACAAAAAATATGTTACAGAGATTTAAGTAATCATATGCAATAAAATACTTATTTACAACACATGCATAACTGTTCCTCGTTAATGAACACGTCTTTTTACACTAAGCGACCTCACCGTTGATGACGTTATCATAGTAGGTTGCCCAAAATCAAAGTTTGCTGTTAAACTTTTCGATTTTTAGAATAAAAATGATTAAAAACTCTTAGTTATTCATATTTTTCTACTTATTTCGTTGTTTTGGCATATAAAAAGGTTGTTTTCTAGCTATTTCAAATAATATTCTTATTTTTAAGCAAATTCTCAAAAACTGAAACCCAAGATGGCGGCTATCTGGGATTTTCGTATTTGTTACCATGGCAACAGCGGCTAATCTTGTGATGATTGGGAATATGCAAATTGATTCGTGGGTCTTAACCTTTTTTGGTAAAAAGTGATATCACATTCAAAATATCAATCAAACTTAACCTCGTTCCCAGGTCCTTCTCCTTTTCCTCACCATCGAGAGGAGAGAGAGGAAAGGACTAAAAATAATGATGATTGAGCATTTGAGTCAGTGTAACAATAAATGTCCATGACTTCAAGCTGGAATATCAAATGTAATTTTCCTAAACACTTCGGCGACCTTTAAAATAATATTCCCCGACGTGCAGCAGCCGTGAAATTACGTTTTCGGGGATAACCAAAAGAAAAAGGTGCGTTGGCTTGGCCTCGCAATCCGGGCGACTAAGGCTACACGCTTTTTTTTAAGGCCTCATAAAAAAAGGTTAGTCTATCATCCTATCCAGCTAAAAAAAGTCGTGCGGGCGCGCGGATTGTTTTAAACTTATTATATTTTTATCTGCCCCTCCTTCCCTGTGGCCGTCCAGTTTCATTCGCGGGATTCTGGGCACTGAAATCCCAAAGAGCCGGTAAATTGTGTTTTTCGTACATACATTTCACCAACACAACAGAAACACATCCATAAACTTTATTTTCAATGATTTGAATGGAACAAAGTTAAAAAACAAATCCGACGCGGCCGGGAAACTTAGACGCGGGCGGGGATGATAAACTAAACTTTTTTTTATGAGGCCTAACAACCAACTTTGTAAGAACACCCAGGCTGAGATTTGTCAAAAATTAAGAACAAGCTAAGAACAAACACCAGACTAAATTTTGATCAGAAAAATTTAAGAAACTTAGTTGTTCCATGTACACTGATTGAGATGTAAATGAACACAAAACTTGTCGTATTTAGCTTGGTCATCGCCTTCAGGCGCTGGAAGAGTTATAAGCTCGTCACATTTGCGAAAGCTGTATATTGAGAGATTCAAACACATATTTCTTGGTACCATTTTACATGTATTTTTCCGGGCAACTAATCCACGTTTAAAAAGATCAGGAAGTAAGAACATTTTAAGAACAGCCCAGCCTGAGCCGAAATTTACTGGTTCTTATAATAAAGGTGTGTAGTCATTCTACAATGACTGGCTCTTGAGCTTCACATGTAGTACGCTGCTGAAGTGTTTTGCCAAAACCGCAATTTTTTTTCTTTTTTTTATCCTTCTTAAAAGTGACACTTGCGACACAAAAAATCCAAGTTCAGCCATCAATGTTGTAAATTGTTATAAGAACAACGAGGCTCGAATTTGACCAAAAATTAAGAACAACTTAGGAACAATCCTGGCTTAGATTTGGAATCATAACTCACTCGGGGGTGGAAGCTTTTCAGTGTGATAATTCGTTATTCCCAGGTATTTTTCGACCAATGATTCATGATTCATTTAGAGAGAATCTCCATGATTCATTTGTGTTATCATTCAAGATTCAATTTTTTGTCCATGATTCTTGATTCACTGCCTGCGAGATGACGTTATTCATGATTCCTTCACTTTTTTCAACCGTGATTCATGATTCAAGGTTCCGCTTCCACCCCCGAAACTCACCAAGTTTACTTTTCTTAACAAACTTTATTATTTTCTAAACTGAACCTCGACCGTATTGAGCGTCGAAATACTCCATATGATGAGATCGATCGAATTTCCTTTGCGATTTACCCGGCTTGATAATCAGTAACTATTAAATTCTAAGGTTTTATATGTATACTGTTTTCAGAAGGTATGTAGAAGTCTCACCTGGCCAATCTAACGCTGTTCCAAAATATTGTCAAACAGGGCCGCAGCCAGACACAAAATTTAGGGGGGAGGGGGGGGGGGGTTTCAAGAAACGAAAATTCTCCGAAGTTGGTTTGCTAGGCTTTTTAGCTCCTTTTGAGACAAAATATCCAAAAATTATTTCCGGTCCAAAATTTAGGGGGGCATTTGCCCCCCCTGCCTGACGCTAGTTACGGCCCTGTCAAACCTTAAACTACAAATGCTAGAAATTGTTTTAAAATGTGTTTCTTCCCAGGTACAGCACCACCAGTAACAAACACTTTGTTGACAATGTGTTTATCTTTACATCCTAAGAAAACTTACATGGTGATAACCCATAGCATCCTTCCCCTCCCCCCCCCCTCTCTGACAAAGTAATGTGAGAATCAAACTCCAAAAAAACCTTCAACATAGTTTTGAAAGTTTGTGGCAAACTTCTGGTCAAATCTTTAACATTTGAACATTTACAAAACTCCACTTCAAATTTTCTGCAAGTTCACAAAGCATCATCTTAACAAATTTATTTGTTTTACACAGATTTTCGAACACCTTGATTAAAAAGATGAAAGTCAAAAAATGACTAAGTACTGTCTTTTTAATATCAAAATAATGAGTTCTAATTATAGTCTTTAATAAATCCAATCTCAGACACAAACAAAGTCAGACAACTATTGAAAGGCACTTAAAGATTTAATACAAATTTGTGAGCTTCACATTTGTGGTTCTGAATTCTACAAAGAGCTTGTGGTTATCAGTTGGGCAAGACTTCCTTCATCTATATAAAACCACAAAAAATTGGGTTCTTAAAAGCATGTCTGTGTATCCACTAAGCTTAAATTTGTCTTAATTAACAGACTGTATAAATAAATATCTAAAACTACAAGCATTCAATGTAATTATTGACCTTATAGTCAGTTTCATTGAGGATCAAATGCATTTATATCACAATATATTTAAATTTATTAATCAAACATATGCAAGTGCAATGTTCTGGATAACTAATATAGTAATTTATTTGGTAAATAAACTATAATTTCATGTGCAATAGTAGAATGGATAAGACTAATCATTCACTCAAACCTTGAGTAGGTGGGCCGAGTGCCAAAAGAGCTGTAGCTACTGCAAGATTGGTTAACATTTAGGGGGACGGTCGTGAGGTTGTGGTGCTTACCAAAAAGCCTTCCATTTGTTGAAAAGCTTCAAATATGATTCAGTCTGTCTGTAATAAGTTATTGTGCCAAGTGATTTTCCCCATCAGTATGAGCAACCATGTAAATCATTAATGGGCATATCAAATTCAGTTCCCAACCTATCTTTTGTGGAATGACATAGTAAACAACACCAATTCTTGAGTCTTCACAGATTATACTTAGTTTCTCTTATAAATTAGATTGCCCAAACACTTATCGATCTGTTTCTTTTTAGCAACCTTTTCAAATTATTTGGAACTTCGAGTGATTAAGTTCTGTGTGAGAAATACATGAACAATTGAAATAGTTTGTCAAATCCTGTTTACACAGCACAAACTAACCAAGGTTAAAACGAACCAGGGTTGCATTTACATAACACTTTTCTAAACTAACCCAGGTTAGCAGTGTTTACACAACAAACTAAGTAGTCTGGAACAGTTTTAACCTGGTTCAAGCCTGGACTAGCAGTGTTTATACCACAAACTAACCGGGGTCAATCCGGTTTAGGAGTGCCAACGCAACAGAAACTAACCTGTGTTAGTTTTAACCTAGGCCTAACCCAGGTTAGTTTGTACCTTGAATACATGGTTTTAGATGTTGAGCTTTTTTTAAAGTTTGCAGTAACTTAATAAAACATGTTTCTTAAATATATGTACTTCTGCTATAAAATACAGCCTAGAGAAATCTACAAGTTTACACAATCCAAAATGCTCGCTAACCTTCAACGTCATCTGGGCATTTGACTTGATAACTCGCCTAATATTCTGAGGTAGGGGAGTTGAAGTTTCAACTTGATGAATGCATTGGCTTGAATATCTAAAGTTTGGAGGACTAACTCTATAACCTAACCACGAAAATTAATTGGAAAACTTCACCCATCTTTTAAAAGTAAGGCAGTTTTCTGAAATACAACCGCTATATAGGGACACGGTTCACTGACTTCGTTGCCCAGAGAATTGATTACTGAACACACGTGTGTCGTGCGCGCTAGCACTAGAAGTGAGTATCTAACTACAATGTTAAATAACAAGTGGTGTTTTAATACAAGTACTGTCTTTAGAATTCCCCAAATATTCTGGCCATCATTCGATCCATCTGCATCATGTGCTGTCGCATTTCCGCAAATGGATCGACCATTCGATGCATTGCGAAAGGAGAGAACGGGTCGGCAAATCCCATCGGCATTTCCATGTTGCTGTGCTGACAACGCAATCGACTGTGTCTTGATGTAGGTCTCGAACGTCGCTGCGTTCGGTTGTTGGGGTAATGTCTTTGTCCCCGATGGACTTCTTCGAATTCACCGTGTTCGTTTTCGAAATACTCTTCTGGTTCGGAATACTGGCGATTGGAATTTCTGTATCGATGGCGCCGTCTGTTAGGGTTGTTTTCAAATGGCTGGAAGTCATCAAATGGACTGATATTTATTTCATTCATGTGATCAAACGGGTCCACGTAGTTGTTTCTTCTCGATCTATTACTTTCCCTGTGTCTCGAACCAAGGTCGCCAAAGGCCATACTGAAAATGTTTTCAAATGGATCAAAGCCGCCGAAGAAATCGCGAAATATCTCCTCTGGATTTCTAAACACAAAAACGCGAGCAAAGCCAGCTCCGTTTGCGCTTTCGTTTCTCGCTGCATCGCCGGTTAGACCTTCTTTACCGTACTTATCATATATTTCCCGTTTGTCTTTATCGGATAGAACTTCATATGCCTCAGAGATGAGTTTGAATTTTTCTTCCGCCTCTTGCTTATTCTCGGGGTTCTTGTCTGGATGCCATTTTAGTGCCTGCTTGCGATATGCCTTCCTCACTTCGTCTTCTGAAGCAGTTCGCGGGACTTCTAGTATTTCGTAGTAATCTGACATGATAAAAAAGGTAAAAACTTCTCACAGCTTAATGCTCAAAATTCGCCCACGGCAAAAGCAAAGAAGTTTCTTGCCTACAATTAATGGCAACTTTCGCTTTGTTCGGGCGGTTGTGAACGAGCGGAATGACGTCAATTAGGTTCTTTTGAGAGGGTCATTTGCAAGCAAAGGGTCAAAATATTTGTACGGCTGTCGACCCACTTTCAAAGCTCAGAGTTTTCAGATTATTTTTTGAAGGTGAGGGTTCAAACGTTGAATTATTTAGTTAAGTATACTGAAGGAACTAGTTTTCCCTCAGCAATACAAAAATTACACGAAAAAGTTTGACTGAAAAAACGTCTGCCGCAATGCCACTGCTTTAAAATAGGGCTAAATATAAGCACCATAATTGTATATCATTCTGAGGTCTAATAGCATCAACTTTGCAGGGCCCTTTCAGGGCCATCAAATACGGCCATTCCGGTTTACTCCCCAAACCACAAATCAATGGTTGTTTCTTTTTGTTTTGTTTTAGGCTTTGGTAAAGCTTCTTGGACAAGAAAGTCTCTATTTTGTGTGAGCTTTCCATAGCTCAAAAATAAGCTGCATCCTGGATCCTAGAAAGGCATGGAGAATAGGGAAGAAAACCCAAACGACGACCTACAACAAGATGATTCCAGCGATAGCGAATTGGAAGCTATAAACGCTGGAGCAGACGGAGTCCGTGTCCCACTTGATATTCCACCTCGAGATATTTCTCGTCATCTTTTGAGGACAAGTAGTGATGTTAGCTTACAAAACAGGTCTTCTGCTCGAGTAAGAGAGCAGTCCTTTCGACAGTCGTTTCCCTTATGCAAACAAAAGAAAGCCGTTACACAGATCATGCCGCGAACTTTGGACAGCAAGACGGAAAAATTGACTTTGGTCGTTGATGAGACCCGATTTGTCGTTGAAAGATCACTCTTTATAGCACAACCGAACACAATGCTAGGGAGGTGAGTAGAGCCGTTGACTTGTAATTGGTATGCCCTCAAATTGATGTAGTTGATATAATACATTTTACTGTCGATTTTTGCTGATATTATACAAGGTTTTTTATTTTGAAGGTAAGTAGGATTTGTGCATATCACGTGTCTATTTGAAGACCGTTTGTTTTGTTTAAAATCAGCAAACACTTACATGAGCAAGGAAAATACTTGCACGAACTCCTTTCCTTTCAGTATGTTATGACCAAATGTAAAATACATGTAGTTAATAGATAACATTTATAGTTTGATTTTTTAAAATAGATAAGTTAAGGGTTTTCTAAATCAAGCGGCAATTGTGCAAGTCATGATTATCTGTCATGTCTTTAAAAATGTACAAATGATGATGACAAGTATGATATTTTAAGAATGACCAATTAGAATTATGTACGTTTTTAGTAACTTATTTAGTTTGTAGGATGGAGGAAGCTAATTCTTAAATGAGGGGGATTTTGTTTAATCAGACATAACTTATTGCCTTGCAAGCTGGAGATGTCAAAAAACCGATTTTAGTCAATTTAGACATGTTGGGAAGCAATTTTTGGGCTCTGTTCCCAATCCTCCTGATAGTTTCAAAAAGTTTCACCAAGTGTAGTATTACTGTTTCTTCCAGCTAGCCCTTTAGTATGTTGTGATTATTGGTCCAGGGCTTGAAAAACTTAGGTTTGGTTCGCACTAGTGATGGAGACGGAATTGAAGAGATGAAACAACGAAAATCGATACAAACACTGTAAAACTGAACTGGATCATAGGAGAATGGAAGGGTTTGTTTTCTCGTGTTTCACCTCTGTTTTACAGGGTTTGTATAAAAAAGGTGAAGCGACCCAATTTAACGAGGGTGACATGTGACAGTACTGCATGTGGCCCTCGATGGACACTTTATCCCCCATCCCCTGTCAGTGCTCTGTTATAAGGGTATTTAAAGCTAAAGCTACCATACCCCAGTCAGAAGAAAGTCAAAGCAGAAGTTGGAATAACCAATGATCCAATCAGGAAACTCAAGCCCCAAAGGCTGTGCACTAACTGACTGAGCTATGCATGCTTACATCTTCGTTACCAGAGTGAACCAAGCTTTAGGGATCTGTCAAGGTTCCCACTATGATACATGTTTGATGTATAAAAATTGAACAAATTCTAAAAAGGATGCACAAGTTTTCACCAAATTCTAAAGTGGAGACTTGGGGTTCCAATCAATCCTGATTTTCAAAAGTAGTTGAAACATTGTCCGCTTTTGCTTCATTCCAACCATGCGACCCTGAATACTGTTAAATTATTGTTTTGTGCCTATGCATGTCAAAGCTATTTACAATTCAGCATCCCAATATACCAAACATCAAAATTATGCCCTAAACAACCCGCATGTGTTTACTGAATTCTTGCATTTCCAATAAATTCATATTTGGAAATTCCAATGAGCTATTCACAATTCTATGCATTGTAACAGTTTCAGATCTTGCCAGTATCTATGTAAATTCAATATCAAGTTGAAGTTAACCCTGTAGAAATGAATCTGTTGTCATTGTAAGCAGTAACTGAATGTTTGAGGCTGGGATCTTTCAAGTTCCTGGGCAAAAATATTTTACTGTTCCCCTTCAGTTCAGTGGATGTACAAATAAAATATCCAGTGTTATTAATACTAAATTATTATTTAAGAAATGGTCCATGCTTGGCGTGCGTCTATCGAGTTATGGATGCACGCGGGAAGTTGGGAGAGCACGAGA
>JAOBRG010359894.1:0-12696 GCA_027574985.1 Umimayanthus nakama
TCTATTGAAAGAGAAATACTTTCTAGCAAAGATTTTCAAGAAAAATGGAAACCTTTGCTCACAACTGTCCTTATCGAATAAGAGAGTACTTAACTGCTATATCTCAAATAAAAGCAAAAGGTTGCGATTCAGTCGATACAAATTTACGGGCTGAGCACAATCACTTATCCAGGGGTACTAGCTGCGTATACAAACTGCACCCTATTGTTTACAACGAGCATCCAAAAAAGTTTGCAACTGGCCATGACCACTTTCACCCATCACGCACTAACCGATTTTTGTCGGGAGAGTGCTGTTAAAACAGAAATACACTTACAGTTAATCCTGTACACACTGTTAGCCCAGCTTCCTCCTAGTCCATCCTTACAAGCTTTAGATGATCCAAGGTCAGCAATATTGACCTTTTTTTCCTCGTCCAACCAGCATTCTCCACCGTTTTGAAGGGCATATAACTCGAGATGCTTCTCCACCGCCCGGTTAAAGCATTGCCGACGACCATGAACGTCTCGCTGGAGGTTTTCGAAGGTGCGAGAATAGCTGTCGCGATAGCAACCAAGATGGGAACCAGGATAGGAAGGTCTTTTTTCTCCGATCGCTGCTACTGCAGTAGAGTAAAAAAAAGGAACTCTTTCAATTTTATGAATAATTCATGAAGTTTGGTTCACACCAGCGACAGGGACGGAAGCGGAGACACAGACGGAAGAACCAAACTTCATAAAAACCCTGTAAAACGGAGACGTGGCATAACAGAGCGGGAGGTTTTGTTTTCTTCTATTCCGTCTCCGTTTTACAGAGTTTGTATGGGATTTCATGCTTCGGTCTCCGCTTTCGTCTCCATCGCTACTGTGAACCATACAAGCTTTAACTTTTTCACAAATACATTGCAGCCCAAAACCAAACTTTATTTTGTTGACAGGGTAGCAAAATTTGAGTCGTTAAGAGTTAATATCTCTATACGATAAAGCTTATAAAATAATATACATAAGAATACAAAAATTATCCAAGTGTTTTTAAGTATTGAAAAACTACAACAGTTTACAGAAGGTTCTTCAGAGTGTGAGAAATGATAAAACGTTTTTCTGTCCCTCGGTTTAAAAGTTTTGGTTGAGCTGATGTATTTTTTTCCTTGATGAAGTTGTAGGTTTTAGAGTTTGGGTTTGGCAGTGGGCCGTGTAGTTTGTGTTGGACAGGTTAGTCTTAAATAACAACATATGCATCACCACTCACCCACAAGGCCGAGCACGAACAGTGCACACAAACCTGCTGAGCTCATGGTAAACCTACTGATCTAGACTTCCTTGAAGAGAAAAACAACAATAACATCATAAAATGAGAAATAACTTTAGTAATGCAAGTGAGAGACTGAGAGTTTATGAGACTGAGCGAAATTAAGGTATGAAGACTAAGGCATGTTCAACAACAAATATCACTAGTACTTCAGCTTATAGTTACAAACACGTCCTTCCAGTACAACACTTCAAATAGGCTTCATTTTACTGTTTTTTTAATTAAGCTCTTAGAGAAGCCCGGCTCAACGGGTCCAAACTATGTGACGCAGTGACATGCCAATAACACATATTCAACCAGAGTTGCAGTTGCTCATTAACAATTGTTTTCCCAATAGCTATAACCAACAACAACGATTATTTTACTGCACTCTCGTCACACTTTTTACAGCAGGGAATGTAGCAAAGTTTATATAGTGTTTGTCCTCTCTTGAGAGAGATGACCATCTTCACTGAGCGTTTATCCTATGGGACTTGGTGGGTTCGAAGGTGGCTGATGAGGCCGATCCGAGCCCGGAAGGTTCTGGTACAGTGAGGGCAAAGTTTATAAGAACTTGAAGGAGAACAAAGTAGAAGCTAATCGAGTCAAGTGACTATGGTCTAGCGAGAAAAGTTTTGGAGTGGAATTGGTTGTTATAGGAGAATACACCAAAAGTAGCTTGACAAATAAATCTAACAGATAGTTAAACAAAATAGAGTATAATAACATATATTAGATCTCCTAAAAAGGCTATTCTAAACCATAAAGCTCTTGAAAAGCATGAAACATGAAACTCGTAAAAAAATAAAGGGGGACAAATGGCAATTTTTCAAAAATGAGGTTACAAAAACTAAAGCAATTAAGCCAATGTTGTAGAGATAAATTATAAATATAGCTGTCAGAAATGAACCTGTTTAAAACGTTTTAAATGAATTACGGGACTTCAGTAGACTTAAAATTATCTTTCACCCAATTCCAGGCTTAACACCAAGAAGACAAATGTCGGATCTTCTGTACTGACTGGCTAACAATTTCGGAAGATACATGAAATATATTGACCTCTTGCTTGCTAGTCTCTTCTAGCATGCTGATGTTATCTGCTTTAACTAAAGACGTAAACGAAGGATTTAAAAACTGGTGGTAAAAGTTTTGTACGAAGTCGTACGTAAAAAGAGCAACAAATAAAAAAAACTAGATAAGTAAATCCTTAAGCATTGTCAAACTGAAAAACAGCCAGTAGAGTCTAGAGATGAACGAGCCCTGAAGTAAGAAAACCTCTAACTGCTTAACATCCTTTTTGTGTTATTAGAACAAACTTTATAAGAACATCCAGGCTGAGAATTGCCCAAAAATTAAGAACAAGCTGAGAACAGTTACCATGCTGAAATTGAGATCAGAAAAACGTAATTTTTTTTTAATCCTTTACACCGATGTACATGAAAAAAAAAAAACTTGTCAGAGTTTAGCTCGGTCACCAGGCGCTGGGACAGTGATAAGCAAGTTCGCGGGTGTTCTGACAGTTGCAATATTTTTCGCACGATGAAGCAATAGCAAACACATATTTCTTAGTGTCATTTTACATGCTACATGTATGTTCCGCGCGACTAATCCACTGTTTAAAAGTATCAGAAAATCAGAACAAAATAAGAATAATTTGAGGCTGAAATTGCCATAAAACTAAGAACAGCCAAGGCTGAGCCGAGATTTACTGGTTCTTATAAAAAAAAAAAAGCTAGCGTGTAGTATTTAGACTTATGAGAGCTTTTAGAGTTGTTGTGTGTAGGTATTGCTCCAGGCTACAGCTGCGTCTGTGATTAATAAAAAGGTAAATCAGTGTGTAGTACAACATAATGAGAGTTGAAACATTCTGACATAGTATTTGATTTTGGAGAGAATACCTACAGAAAGCCTAAATTCCTTTGAAACATGTTTTGTTTGCTCCCTCCAACTTACATGTAGGTGAGCAACAATGAAATTTCTATGGTACTCAAGAAACAAACTGCCAAAGATAATCATGAAGGATACTGGGTTTTCCTTACGTCTTGCCAAAGTAGCTTGTGACCTTTTTCAAAGCGCTCACCTTGATTTTTTAAAAATAATCTTAATTGTTTAGTATATTGGAAACTATCTACAGTAGTACAAACAGACAAACAAAATAAATCCATTTACCTTAACGTTTCTTTTCACTCAAATTTTTCTTTACACCTGTAAAAGACCACAGAAAAACGAACTTGTCAGTATTGATGTGCAAATTTCCAGCTAGAATTAAAAAGACGATGTTGACTGAAGGTTTAAATCGATAACATAAAGGTACTCTTTAAAAAGAAGGCTCTTTGATTCTCGTGCTCAAGAAATGTTGACTTCGAAAATTTGCTCGATTTAAAGGTTTTATAACTAATAAACGAGTTGTCAAAGGTTTTCGGCAGCTTTCAGTTAAACCTTTCTCTGTAAACTTCCTAAAAGGTTTGACGTTAAAAGAAATTATTTTCCCGATTGCGTCATCATGACGACAGCGTATTTGAAAAGCTCCGATTTTGTGCAACCACATTAAAACGTTTTGATGCAAATTCAGATGTCTCCGGATTCAGAAGCGTTTTCTTTTCAGTTGTCTCCATTTCCGAAAACGAAGGCCTAGGCCTCTGTTTTCGATTGTTGCAGTGTGGTCGCGAGGTGAAAACGTAAAGAAAACTATGCGTTTTCAAATGAAAACGCATTAGTGTGATTGAGGCCTAAGAAGCAAGAAGCTAGAAGAGTCGAGAAAATGTCAACATCAGTTTTTATTTTACCGACAGACATCTTTTCAGAGAAACTTCTATATTGTTATTTTTAAACTAGGTTATTAGTTTTGATTTTTAATTATTAGTAAAATATGTTGTAATATATAGTTACATTACTTTAGTGAAAAGTTTGTTGTAAAACCGGGACATAAAAAGTTGCCCGTAGAATGGAACTATATATCTGTTTTGAATCTGTTAGAAAAGGCTATCGATGCGAACAAAGTATCAAAATATATCGGTTGCATTTTGGTGAAATTCTTTACAAGAGCGAAATCAAAAAGAAACACCATTAATTTCATATTTTGGACATAAACGTCCTTCTTTAAAACCAGGTAGTCTCAATTAAAATGCTTGAATTCTTATCGTTGCCCTAACCGGCATCCGAACTACATGGATTTCGAACACGTTAGCCATTAGTGGAAACATCAAAATCTCATGTCACAAAAATACGTTGAGCGAGCAAGGCTGGCATTTTGAAACCTGATAACGGATGACAGTGGTTTGATAGTCTGTTGCTAGATTTGAGAGACATTTTAACACGTTTGGATTGTAACGAGATTTTTAGAGCAATCAGGCAATGAAGAACAACGAAGATCTGGATCTTTTTAGTATTTACTACACTTTCTTCCTGAGTTGCAAGTAGATTTTTACCACCGAGATTCAATTTTTTATTACTCTATAAAGGAAGTATCGAAAAAATGAGTCGGAAAATACCATTTGCAGGTCCAATCCCCTAAATGCTGCATTAGTTTTCAGTTAAATTATATCCGTTTTGCCAAAGCTTAGCGATGTTTATATCCAAAAGGCCAGTCAAATTTTCATCCAAACAGTGACATCAAACTATCAGTTCTAATTTGAATTTAGTATTTTAATAGTTGGGCTCATTTTATAAAACCTAAAACGACATTAGATTTACACAATATACAAAAGCACCCAATTCTAAGGTTGCCATTGAAATAGACAAGCTCGAAACGTAACATGTGGACACATCTGCTGATGAAGAATGAAAAACTCTTTGCGGAAGCGACTGGTAAAAATCTAATAGGATTCGAATAGCCGCCTTCTAAATGCTGTCGAGAAGTGAAGACTTCAAAATAAGTTTAGATGTCTGTATAACACTGAATATATTAGCCGGCAATATTTGTTTCTTTTAACTGACAGGCGTTTACATTCCAAGAGGCGAATGGCGTTTCTACACACGGATTGCACTACCTACACACTACACTATGCTTCTGTCTATCCCAAATCCTGTATAGCACATTAAACAACCAAGCTATAAGATTGCCATGCTATACCTTGTGTTTGTTCTTAAAATTTCAGGGAGAAGTGATCAACTTCCTCAGCCAGCTACGAAAATTGTCGACACCAAGTGCCATCTGCTAGCTCTCTTAACAACGTTAACTAAAAAGAATCATATACTTAAGGTTACCGTTCACGTTGGAACGCATTAAAACTTTGAAATTGACATTTTTGCTGAATATAAACACACATGAAATGAACTTCTAGTAAAAAAAAATTTTTTCATTTCGTCTAACAGTTTGTGAAATAATGACGAACGAAATTTTTCACTGGAAGTAAAATTGTATGACGCGCGATGCATTTTACGAGTGAATTTCTCGAGAAATGTTTTGGCTTAAACTACGAAAATGTAAATAATCAATGCTCCCTCAATTTTTAATCTCACGCTATCAAATTTGGCAAGTTGATAAAATAATAGCCATAGATGAAAACCGTTCTTGCGAATTTTGAAATTCCGCTCCAATAATTTTTATGACTCAAATATGGCAGTTTTGTATGCTGCAAATGGGGAATTTTCTTCAAATGCCTGCAGAAAATTAAAGACGCTTTCAATCATAAATCGCCAAGACGAAATTAGATTAAAAATTGTGCTGAATCTCACAATCAAACTAAAAGTGGTGGAAATTGGAACCCACAGCCGTATTGACGTCTGGAAGTGAAATGAACAGCTTGAATTATGTTACTCGTATTCTTTTATAAACCAAAATTTTTCATCAATTTTTTATCATTTAGATAATTTTATAAGCTTTCTATTGATATATAGGTTTGTGGGTACCCAATCAGTATTAACGGAAATATATCTTACACTTATACGTAAGCTGTTCTTGTGTAAGTAAGTTTTAAATTGTTAAGGAAAACTCCATAATAAATGCATTTCATGCTGTCGAAACGTTGAGACTCTGTAAGCTCGTCATTCCCAAAGGCTGGCTTCTTTGTTAGTTTAATATCTAAAAGAACAAAAATCTCAAACCATCAACAAGTTATTGTTCTTATCTTTCGTGCTATACACGTATTATTTTACACTGTGAAATGTTTCTAACACCGTTTGGTCTTGCAATAGATATTTAGCGTATTGAACCAGGGGCGGGAGAGAACACTAGCCTGGGAACGGGTTCTACTTCCGTAATCCACTCTTTCAGCTCTGCGTGACGTCACACTGGATCGTCGGCTCGAGGCGGGAAACAAGTTTCTTGGCGGGAAAAGTTTGAAGCGAGTTGCAACAAAGTTGTAACTGGTGCCGGAAAGTTGGCATCTATTTTTGGTTCATCAGTTAACTTTCTCCCTTTTCCCAATGCAAAAGTTCAAAACTTCAAGGGTTTTGGGTTAGGTAAGAGCTGTTAAACTGATCAATTGCCAAATCAGATAATCACAAACTCTCCAAAACTGGAGAGGCTTCAGAAATATCTTCTCGCAAAATCTCTGCGAATCTGTTGCCGAAAACTGAACTGGACCTGTCATTGTGAGGAAAATGGCAAATTCAAGGTAAAATATCCTCCTACACCATGTACAATTCTAAGGACTAAGTATCAAATTTTTAAGACTTTATACTAGCAACAACACTCGCCATTTTCCTGCGTCTTGAGGACTTTTTGTTTGTGTCGAGTAATTGTTCGAGTAAACTCATTCCAAACTACAACTCGCTTAAGGGCATTTGCATTTTGTTTAGCACGAAGCGGGACTTAGTGTTTCTACTTACATTTGAACATTTTTCTGTAAATAGTTTAAACCAATGTTGCCTCTGTATTCAAATCTGGTGCTTTAATAAACCTTGCTTTTTCTGTTCGACCTTGGCTTTGTTTATTTAGGTGCCATTTTGGTTCGGCTTGACACGTTGAATCAAGAGTTGGGATAAAATTGGAGTTATTATAAAGTGTGATTGCCAATCGTTCAAGGCAACGCTCTGCTGACAGACATATCCATTGACCTATATTCTAAGAATATTTTAAGAATATTTTCAGCCTCAAAACGCCAAAAAATTAAGAATATTGAGGCTGAGTCTGAAAAACAATATTCTTCTAAAAAAAGAGTGTAGACAATTTGAAACAGTGGTTTACTCCTGAGCCACTACAGGTTTTCCAGCTGATACAACTGATTAAGTAATCACCAAACCACATGTTTCCCTGCAATAAAAGACAGTCATGACAATATCTTGGAGCTGTCATTTTATAATCAACAATATCTTCGGTTTTATCCTTCTATTTTGTAAAAATATTTTTCGTATTTCTGAAGTTTGTTGTTTAAATTTTTTTTTGTTAGTAGAGCCAGTTGTTAAACAAACCTTACATCTAAATCCAAGCCTGAATAACTACTGAAAACTACGATATTTACTGGGATGCCATGAATAATTGTGTATCTGCAAAAATTTTGTCTTGCTATTTAACTTAATATTTTGGTTTTACAGGCATTTTAGTACAGATCATGCCACTCATTTTTTACATTTGGTACTTTTTTGTCAGCCCTAAGTAAACATTGACTAATCACATACAAGAAAAATCTGCAAGCCCTGAACTTATCCATTCAGCCTGCTCAGACACTACAAATGATATGTTGTCAAGTTGTCCTAAATTAACTAGGGTTGATAATTTAGTTTTCTTACTGAATAACTTACTGTGTGAACAATTTCTTTATTCTAACAACAAAACACTTTTTTGTATATTTAATACTGTAAGAAGAAGACAAATGTTGACAAACTGGCTGCGAACATGCACATTCAAAATGTGGAGCAGAACAATACCGACGGTTATAACTGTATGTCATTGACTTCCTTGGGCAAATCCGGGGGTCGTTCGGGTATAGGGCTTCTTTAGGTTATGCTTTTTTTCTTACTAAAATGCTAATGCTAAACGCTCAATTATCTCACAAAAAATGAAAAATATTTTGGACAATATAGAAACCACTAAAATGCTCACGAAATGTTTTTTTTTTAAGCCTAGACTGATGCAAATTTCGCAAATTCATTTCTGGAGACTCCTGGACATTTTCAGTTTTTGAAAAATATTTCTGAAGCAATATAAAGTTACTGCGTAAAACTAAACCACTGCGCCAGAAAAATTATACACAATAAAAAGCCATTTTTTGGAGGTATTGCAGGTACAATCGATATTACAAGACCCTGCAAAATTGATTAACAAGTACAGTTACTAGCCACAAACATACTCTTTTGAAGTGATGTCGTAATTTTCATTTTTGAAAAGCATAAAACAAGGAAAATCGTTCCCAGTCGACATAGTTTTAAACACATGGTGACATACCTTGCAAACTCGCCACAATAGCGTTGTGACAGTACTTCATGTAGAGTGTTACGCAAAACCATCAGTGTGATGGCTAAAATAAACCCAAATCTGTATTGCCTATCATCTTCCAATTTCCAACCGTTAATTCATTGTCGACCAGTCCTTGTTAAAAGCGCAAACTGGAGACTTGTTAACACTGTGCGGCCATAGCTTCTCGCTTTGTTCCCGCCATTTTGCTGCATCGTCTCCGAAGGGCATTGACATTCTCTTCCTCAAAAATCTTCTTTATTCTGATCTTATAACAAGATTTCCTCGCTAAAGATGTTCACAACCTCCTAACCTAAACTGACGTACACAAATATAAAACAAAAGTAATTTGTATTTTGCGCAAACTGAAAATTCCAAACGCCTCAAAAACGCTCGCACGTGGTAAACAAAATGTCTGAATGCGATCGGCTTGGGTCGGCTGCACTTCGGCAGTCGAATTACTCCGGTGATGACGTAGGTCGAAGCTGAAAGAGTGGACTACTGCTATTGGTCGAGTGTTCTCCCCCGCCACTGGTATTGAACACATAAAAATACAGTAGCAATATTATTAGCACATTTTCGTGAGATTTTATTCATCGCATAACCAGCATCCTTTAAGGGTCTTGGGGCAGTCTCTT
The DNA here is from genome assembly GCA_027574985.1 of Umimayanthus nakama. Classification (NCBI taxonomy): domain Eukaryota; kingdom Metazoa; phylum Cnidaria; class Anthozoa; order Zoantharia; family Parazoanthidae; genus Umimayanthus; species Umimayanthus nakama. The sequence continues at coordinate 9,241 of JAOBRG010359894.1, forward strand.
CGAAAACCAACGTTGCCTGAACCTGAACATCCAAAGCTTAAAAGAGGAACTGAAGGTCTTTGCCTTACAAAATCTAGCAACAAAAATCACGTTTCATTACGTGTTCAAAATTGCACAAACTTCCTGAAATTAATCATTAATTAAAATGGTTACACTCACTTAAACCTAGCGTTGCCGCTAAATAAAACTAAAAATAGCGTTTCGAACAAACCTGTTGCAACTAACAAAATTGGTAATGAAAAAAGAATTCTGCGTGGGCGAACAAGCTTAATATAACTTTTACCAGCTAATGTTGATGTCGTGTGTTCTTCGCCTGTGAGGTTTCGTGTTTAGCTGACGTTTCGAGCGTTAGCCCTTCGTTGGAGCGACTGCATGCTCGAATCATCAGCTATACAAGCCATACATCAAATCGCACAAGCGAAAAACATGCCAAATCTAGCCTTGTTTATCAAACCCGTATTATTAATTTAATATCTTTAAAGACATTTTACATGTGGAAAATTCTACATATTTCCTTGATTGGGTACGTAAACACTTAAGTTACAAAAATCTCAATCAAGCAGGATTGCGAGTCTAGTGTGGGTATGAACCGTTTTCTCCTCCGTCTCATAGCTATGATTTGCTACAACGAGAGCGAAAGTATACTTCAAAGTCAAGGATAAAAGAAAAACCATTATATTTACATATACAAAACGCTGTTTGATTTGTTAATGTCATTGAACTTATCTTGAGACACGACTGAAGATCCTGACTACACAAATTCCAAATGAAACCCGACCTTTCACCGGTATACATGTTCCTGCGCATGCATAACGAGAACTTTGTTGTACTTTGGATATACGATTACCTCACACTGAAAAATACTTTACCAGTGTAAGAGATAAATGAGACGAAAGCCTAAAAACACTAAAACTGTATATTATACACTAAACTTTACGACATAACAAAACTCCTTTACGTAAGATATTTGCATGATGTTGTCGCGGTACACTAAAACTACCACAAGTTATTTGCTCTCATTGGTTTGATAATTTGTATTACTTCTTCTACTCTCCACATGAGGAATAAAAAAACTGAATAAGAAATAAAATTCGTCAAATATTCTAGAGCTCTGGTAGTTGCAATAAATTAGTGCCATCGTCCATGATGCGACCACGAGACATTTGAAACTTGCTTGTCATTGCATATGGAATACTCTGTTTTTAAGCGTAATTGTTACAGGAATGTTTATTAATTTTGACCTGACTGGAGACAAACGCAGACGCAAATTTGAGTAAAGAAAACAACTTTTGAACTAAGTTTAGGATCTTAGACTCAAATATTCTTAAAACTATCTTAGAATTTGCAAGGACTTGCAATGAAGCGGATTTTGGATTAAACTGACTAAGAGGTTGTTAGGTTAAGCTCCACATCAAAATATGTTATTTACTAAACGCGACTTCACACTTCGTCACAATAGCGAAAGCTTCGTTCTGTTTTATTAACACTCTCTATAAGTCGATAAAGAGTTATAAGGAGACGATGGATACGTTTCTGAAGCACAAACTGGTTTCATCTAATGAGAACCTGTTCTTAAATAATTACACTGTGCAGTTTCAAAGCGTAAAGAAACAACTTCGTGAAAACATTGACATTTACTGCTCAAACTTGTGTTTTCTACTGTTGGTAGCTCAATGACGAACATAATTATAAACCGAGCAGAATAGTTGCAAAAGAATGACCACTTTGAGTGATTTAAAATCATTTAGCAAGTGAGGATACGCAAGGTTCACAGTGTTTGTATTTTGTTGTTGTTCTTCTATATCACTTACTTCTGAAAACATTTTACTGTTGCTAAAATCTGCGATGACATGAAAAGGAACTAAAAAGCAGCAAACTGAACCGTTGTTGACTTCCTCAAGACTAGCTTAGGAAAAAGTCACAAGTCTTGGGGGAAATACACTGCACTTGTTCTGGCACTTGGGTAGAGTTTGCTTGTTCTATCTCTAAATATTGAGCAGCGGTTTTGTCACGACTCTTCAATTATATCGTAACCTCAGGTTTCTTTCATTTGACCGTTCTGGCCGGGCAGAAAGTACAAGACGCGCGCACACATTTTTCTCGCCACAATTCTTTAAATTCCCGACCAGAGCGGGAGAACTGAGCGGCTCTGATCCATGAGCAGGGTCATTCTGGCCAGAATCAGAGACTCGTGCGTTCCATTTAAGAACTTACTGGTCGGACTGGTCAGGCTTTACAAATGGAAATTTAGTTCTTTTGTTCTTTCTAGCGTTTGCAATCTTCCCTTGATAGTACTTAAATCTTCTTCAAATCGGTCCTGAGTTACGCCAAGATAAGTAGCTCCAAGTAAATTTCTGACGAACTTTGATGCCCGACATAAGAAAGTGACAGTTTTCAAATCAAATGATTTTTTTTTTCTTACAGGAAAGAGAAGATATTAAAATAAGTCAGTGTAAAAAGCCAACGTGATGAACGTTTATAACAAGCATTCCAGGTGATCTGAATTTTTTCAACCATTGTCTGAATTCCTCATAACGGACAATAATTTAATACCAAGTGAGTGCCCAGCCTGAACTTGGTATGAGTACCAACTCGGTGTCCTCGTCCCCGGTCATCCTCCTTGTCGGTTCGCTCCGTTTGCCTGGCCGCTAAGCTTCACGCTCAAAGTGGCGGACGATTAACTCAGTAAGGCCCAGTCTGGCCGAGTCGCCTGTGAAGCCAAAGAGGTTGACTGGGGACGAGGCTTTCAACTCGCCACGCCAGAAACTACAAAAGGACTGGGTTCGTCCACCAAAACGTTCCCAGAACGCAGTGCTCCAATGAGTATTTTTGGACAAACCACCACCAACAAACTTCCGAAACAATAAAATTGTTTTTGCACAACGCATATAGCTTTATCCAAACCAAAATTTAGTGCAACAAGGAAAATCTCTTTTCGGTATCACATCACAATTTGTACCCACTGTTGGTTGTGTATTTTTCGTTCGTGATAAATTAGCACTTGATCCATTGGTTTCTTGGTCGGTTTGGGCATAGTTAGTCGAGCGAGACTAACTATGGTTTGGGTGGACGGTTCCAGACCTTTCTTCAGTTTTAGAGCTGAAAACTCTAGTGCCGACTGGTACTCATTCAATCCGGACTGCTGATCTCCATATCACAAGGTGACAGGTTTACAGATGGGTCGAGCTGAAGGTCCATCGGTACAGCATCCAGATTATCAATTTCACCCGGTTTTGCGGTTTCTGGTTCAGTTATACTACTTCCCGTCGTTTCGTCCTTCGTCGATGTTTGTTGCAGCTCTTGTTTATCTGAGGTAAAGGTAAAAAATGCTCGTTCGTAAGGTGTGACGACGAGAAGCGACGATTAAACATTTGAAGCCCATCAACAGGAAAGGGGTGCACTGGCAGCCTAATGTAGCTAGACACAAGTTCGTTGCCGGCAAGCCCCCTTTCCTGT
>JAOBRG010359905.1:0-35057 GCA_027574985.1 Umimayanthus nakama
GCAGATGGTTAGACAAGGTCCTCAACGAAGAATTGTGGCAGAGAGCAGATCAGGAGCCAATGGGTAAACAAATTGTAAGGCGGGAATAGAGTTGGGCAGGACATACCATGCGGAAGAATAACGCAAGAATATAAACACGGCAAGCTTTAACGTGGAACCCACAGGGCAAAAGGAAGGGGGGGGGGGGACAAGCGGCCAAGAAACAGCTGGAGGAAGGGCACGGAGACAGCAATGAGGGAACTTGGAATGATGTGGACAAATACAAGTAGAGAGGCCCAAAGTCGGGTGCGTTGGCGCTCAGTCGATGATGGTCTTTGAATTTGCTCTTTATAAGGCTAAGGGCTTAAGTTCGCTTTCCAATTTTACCGGTTCGGCTGGTCCAACCAGTCAGTTCTTAAATGGCACACACGAGACACTCACAGAATGGCCCTGCTTGTGGATCAGAGCCGCTCAGTTTTCCCACTCCGATACAGTAAGGCTCCACTCTGAGAACGAAGTATTCCATTGGTCAATAAACAATAACGGTAACAATAACTTACACTTTTTAACAATAAGTTATTGTGTGCTTCTTAACGGTTGGTCAGTTTTAATCTTAAGATTTTGGTTATTTATATTGTGTTTTTATCCAATGGGATCTTTCGTTCTCAGAGTAGAAGGCGACTCCTCCGATAGGCCAAAGCGCGAGAATTTGGGAAGTGGTGGGGGAAAATGAAGGCGCGCGCCTTGAACCTTTTCAGCCATTTAAACTGGCCAGAACCAGTTTCTTCTTCTTGGAGGGCTTGAATTGACCAATGAAAAGCGACCTTAATAGGTAAGTAGTAAAAACAGAGGGTATATAAATGAAGTTGCAAGCCTCGAGCTGACCGACCCTGTCCAAAACTAATCTGACCGGACCGATTTTTTCTGCTGTGTAGAGGAGCTGAAATTCAACACCAAGGCTGATATACCGTCATAAGATTGTTCATCTTCTGGTCTTTATTTTAAAAGATTTCCAGTCGCAACAGTGACGCCATTACATCATATCAGTCCACTCAATGGTAGTTCATTCCGAGCAAGCAACACAACTTTCAAAGCCGAACCAATTAAATGTACCTAGACCAATTTTCTGGCACTGGAGCCACCTCGCACACGTACACATGCACGGGAGGGAAAATAGGGGGCTGGGAGCAAGTACGGAATCAAAGGGCCACTCTAGTCCACCTTGTCGGAGGGCTCAGTATTGAACGAAATAAATGACTTACTCACATCTCGCTTGTGCCTTATAAAGTCTATAAAACGATAGAGCGATTTCATTTGTGGAATGAGTGCAGGCGAATAATATAATCAAACATGGTCTCCAAAAAGAAAAATACACTAGTGTACGATTGCCGAGGTACTGTATCGAAGTTCCTTTCCCTGTGAATGAATATTCGAATTTATTATTCAGGATACTTGTGAGGAGTTTCATTAACTTTTATTGTGGTTCATATTTAGTTTTGTTTCGATTCAAATGCCGCTGTATTCACAGCAAGCAAGGTACGTTTGTACAGTCTAAAGTGTGTTTGACAAAAAGACAGTCACAAAAAACAGCTGGCGTCGCGACCAGTTCCGCTCGATTAGAGTTATATTGATTTGGAAATAGCAGCTATTCTAGTTCAGCTATTTTGCTTTCTAATTGTCATAAGAATTACTTTATTTACGTACATTTATACAGTTTCTTTCAAGCACTCACACTCAATTTCCTGAAAATACAAAGTAGCCATTTAACAGAAAACGATGGCCACCAAACGCGCGCTAATTACTTTTTGAGTTTTCCTTCTATTTGCTTTTTATCAACCGCTCTAATTTCCTCGTAGTTTGATTTTAGGAGGAGACAATCAACAAATTTCTTTGAAAATTAAAGCCTCGATCTTTAGCGTAATCAATTCCCACTAATTAAATTTAAATAAAAGCTGTTCTCATGATAAAAATCGGGATGAAAAATTCGTCCAGACATCAAAAATACAGTACATCAATTCTTAGATTTTTACAATTTATCCCATTTCTTGGCCACTGGATCAATTTTGACATTTTACATATACCTTCCTAATATAAGTTTTGATTTTTAAGTCAGCTAAGTAATTTTAATGCACAAAATCTAACTGATGAAAAAGGTAACTAATTTAACTTCGATATACAGTCGTTTGCTCTAGGACAAAGACACAAGCACTCTTACCACCAAAGTTTGTTTTCCACTTGAAACGCGGACAATGTTTTATCATGCACCATTCATGTTAGAATATATCAAAATACTAAAGTTAAAGGCCGACTATTTGCTCTTGATCAATTTGTTGCCTAACCTATAAGCTTGATTTTGTTATCACATTTCTCTCTGCAATTATCTACACTTCTTGGAATTGAATCCTTTTTAATACTGCCTGTGCAAACACTCGTGCTGTTGCCATCATTTCGCCTCACATATATCAACACAAGTAACACAATTATATCAATCAAAGTTCTTAGCCCCGAAGTATTCCTGTGCAAATCTGTAGTTCAGTTTTGTGAGTTGTTAGTCTGCCAATTTGCCTCCCAGTTTGTCATAAGTAGCAAACACTGTTCCTACAGCAAAAAGAGATGAGTTCTTGTACCATGCCGAAGCAAAACTGTCATAATCCGGCTTCCATACTCGGTGGCTCGCCTTCTCAAGTCCTGTGTCATTTAGTTTGCCGATGAAAACCATCACAACAACATTTGACAATCTAATGCTGGTTCCTTCAAGTTTTCTCTTGATAAGTTCGCTCAGAGTGCCACAGCGCGTTTCGCAATCCCATGTACTGTAGGAAACCCCTTCTAAATTGGATCTCAACGTCTCTTCGACTACACTCTGGATTTCCAGATCCTGAAGTTTACAGGCTGGCTGAAGAATTAGCAGATCACTTTCACCGTAGATAGTAGTGGCAGTGTAAAGTTTGTTTCGATAGTGCTCCAGCTGTCGAAAAGGGCCCTTATGGATCGTCGTCGCCATTTTAACGAAGATACTTGAGAGGACAGCACAAAACACACGCTTTTACTTCGTGCTTTCAGCGCAACTGAACGAAAGCTGTTTTTCTTGGTTGAATAGCAACTAATTAGCTCTATCGAAGAAAAAGGAAATGAAGTTTTCAAGCGGTACTCTGTATATCAGCTACTTGAGAAAAATTCTAGGACAAAAAGCGCGATACTTATGAACAAACGCTTACAATTTTCAATGCAAAACTCTCGTCTTCGCGGGACTAGAATGTAGAAATTGCATTAGAATTAGAAAGGACTTCTTTACAATTTCGTGCTCTTATTACAAAGCATTTTTAGGAACAATCTTGCTAATCTTTTCAGGGATGAAGCAATCAAGTCATTATTTCGCGGTCCTATTGGATTTTTCTAATCACGGAGTGTTTAGCAAAAGAATATAGCAGCTTAATGAATGGTCTACAACTGAAAGGCGGCGGCATCATAAAGGAATAAAAAAAAATAGAATTCTCGTACAGTTTGTCGAAACTTTGAACTATTTATTTCCAGCTCGCTTATCACATCGGGTCGAAGGAGTTTTCATTTAGCCTGAACCACAACTGGCATATTCCACCTACGCTAGTTTTGCGATCAAAGACAGTTCGGTAATCATTTTTCCGATGTAAACAAAACCGCAAAAAGCTTTTGTCTCCATACGAGAGCTTCATTAGCTGTTTTCTTTTAAACTCCTGTCCAATTCTTCTTTAAGAAAATGGACCGTAATGAGGAGAGAATCGGGTTAGCTGGCCATTGTTCGCGGCAATAGCTTAATTGCGTGCGTTTGTAGGAAAGCTACAGCCAACACGATGCTATAGAACGATATGCGGTTGTGCTTAGAAGAAAGACTTTAATTGAATCAAACTCAGAAATTACAATTCTGAGGTGTAAGCGACGCTAAGTAAATGAAAGTGTTTGGATAATAGGCTTAAATTGCAAGGCGTGAAGTTTCCTTCGGGCAGAAACAATAATCAACACATCTGGACAAGAGAATATCACAGGGAAAATAAAGCCACGATTCCATTGGCATTGCGAAGAAGATTCTATAGGCGTACCATGTTTTTACTGAATGTTGTTCACAAACAAATTTCTTTTGAAGACATACCCTTAAGTAATTTTTTTTTGGTTTGATGTTTTTAATGCAAATGCAAACTCGGCTTGTTTTTTGTGCGGTTTACTCCAGCCAGACACAATTATTCTAACTACTTTTGTTTTCTGGGCTTGTTAACAGACTGGCATTCTGCCACGTGCCGAGTCACCTGCTTTGCTTCCCTTGCAGAGCCAGTGATCTTTCAGGCCCCAACCTCTTTCTGGCCCATAGTTCTTTGCGAGTCAATTGGGGTCGTTCTCTACCAACAGGAGGGCGGAGGGGATTAAGGTAGAAGCCAACATTTCTTCTTGTCAAAAGAGGGGACTTGAAAGTTTCAAGTGCACTTAAGGGAACTTGATCAAATAGAAAATTGCCACATTCCCAGTCTCACAGAAGTTAAAGCAGGTGTAGTCTCGAAGACCTTCCAAAACAAAATCATAGAAAGTATTCTTTGAAAACGCCTGGCTGTCACAGTTGAGCTCATACAATAAAATGTCGATAACTGTTATTTCTAAGCGAGGATGGAGGGTCTCCAAAGAACAAGGCCCATACGACGTTCATCGAGAGTCAAACTGGTATGTGACATTAATTTCCGCACTGGTTTGATTTTCTAAAAGTTATCTTCTAGAGCTGGAAAAAAGGCCTCATTTTTTCGCTAAAACTTAAGCCAAATTTAAAAACTTTATTCTTAACAAAGCGTCAAAACTTACGTAATTTAGGTTTGCCAGCTAAATTGATCACATTTCTTTAGATGACTTGAAATTTTAAGATCTTTTTTTCTGCATCTCAACAGTTTTCCTAAGAGTGATTTTTCTTTGCTCAGAAAACGCAATTGTACTATAGCGTGAATTTGACAGCACTTTCCGGTCAGTTTAACTTTAAAAAGAACGTGGTTTCATCTGTCGTATCCGGTCTTAAATAAATAACACACGCATTAGCGACTCTTTGGGTATTGCGTTGTCTAAAATGTCGAAATCTTCTGGACATTCAAAGGGGCCAGATTTTTATAAGAGCTTAACTGAGAGGTCAGTTAAGAGTGCGAGTAGTACCAGTGTTCGCGCGCTCTCCCACCGACAACCTGGCTTTCTCGATGCTCAATCTCGACGGTCTTCCGGAGGAAAAGAGGAGCCGACTACTCGCAGTCTGTAGTTTAACGACACCGTGCTCGCCGCCAACAGTCGCCTTTTGTAAAATCCAGCCAGATGAGAGTATATGCAAGTACATAGTGTGTGCTGGCGTTTGCGCATGCACGTGCGGGTGACATCATGTATGGAAGCGTGTGGCTAACTTTCGCAAAATTAGAAACTCATACAGTTATACAAAGCTCTTGTTCGTCGTATCTCGCAAGTTATTAGACGTACTGAAAAACATTTTTTGGACTAGAAGTTCATTTCATGTATATTTATTTTCTGCGAAGATCTCAATTTCGAAGTTTCGATCCGTTGCAACATCAGCGGCAACTTTTACTGAACAGGAGTATGGCCTCCACAGTATGAGTATATGTAGCTCAGCCTCAGTTTTAATACTATTTACAAGTATCCATAGTCCAGTGAGTTAATGAGTTAACAGTTAAGGTTACCGTTCACCTTGAGTGGTGTTTTCAGTTTTCCGCACGTAACTCAGTTAATATGCATCGCATACCCACAAACCTATGTATCAATGGAAAGCTTATAAAATTATCTAAATGTTGGTGGAAAAATTGTTTAAAAAATTTCAAAAGTTCAAACTGTTTATTTCTTTTCTAGACGTCAATGCGGCTGTCAGTTTCAATTTCAACCATTTTAGTTTGTTCATGAGATTCAGCGCAATTTTTACTCTAATTCCGTCCTTGCAATTTTTAATTGAATGCGTCGTTAATTTTTTACAGGTATTTGAAGAAATTTCTCATTTGCAGCGTACAAAACTGCCCTGATTAAGTCATAAAAAATGATTGGAGCGGAATTTCAAAATTCGCCAGGACGGTTTTCATCTTCTGCTATTGTTTTATGAACTTGCCAAATTTGACGGCATGAGTTTACAAATTGGGGGAGCATTGATCCTTTGCGTTGTCGCAGTTTTAGCAAAAACATGTCTCGACAAATTCACTCTTTATATAAAGTACGCCGCCTGCCATACAATTTCACTTCCGGTAAAAACTCTCGTTCGTCATATCCCGCAAACTATTGGACGTATTGAAAAACATTTTTTCTTACTAGAAGCTCATTTAATGTATTTTTATTTCTGTAAAAATCTCAGTTTCGAAATTTGAACCGTTCCAACGTGAACAGTAGCCTTAACAGGATCTGACAAGAAGATAAGAACAAAAAACGCGCTGGACATCTCGAAACCGTACTTTTCCTCATAAAAAAATTCAACTGTTCTAATTTTAGCCAAAAAATATCATTATATTTCTATCTGAACCTAAGTATCCCTTCCTCCTTCTCTTCAATGTATCCCCCCTTTTCTGAAATTTCCTGATCTGCTCCTGAAAGCATGTACGAAAAATCTTTGAATAAAAAAAGTCGTTAACTTTATTTTGTGTTGAAAAATACATTTGCCGTAAGGCCAGCTACCAAAGACACAGTCAGTTTATTTGAACTGCAAAGTTATACAAAAAGGCAAACTATTAAATCTCTTTACGTAGAAAAGAGATGTTTTGTCCGTCTTCAGCTGACAGATCACATTGAAATCCATAGTAATTATAAAAAGTACACTTTAAAAATGTGTAAACATCTCATATATTTAAGGATTTTTTTGTTTATGTTTGTTCTTACTTATAAACGATATCTTATGCTACTTTTCTTTGCCAGTTATTCTTTCTTTTCCTAAATATTGTTTTCTTTTCTTAAGTTTAAAAATTTTGGTACCTTATTAAGTAACTTTTAAAGTAAACTTTGGTATCTGAACAGTGTTCAAAGTGCGCAGTCCTTTTTAGCTTGAAACTTCGTTTTCTTGTCGATAGAGCATTGAGCATGTGCAAAAGTGAGAAAGAGCCCTTTGGAGGTTACATTCGCAAAGGTACCGGATGATTTTTCCAGCAGATAAAATTCGTGCGTTACGGATTCCGTTCACAAGGGACTACGCCGAATGTACAAAATTTTAGATTTTATGGACCTCCACTACCAATGCCGATACCATGGAAAATTTTACCGGCGCGGTGTGAACTCCTTGTCCGTCTAAACTCTTGTACAGAAAAGGCGAAGTTACGCGGATAGATGTTTGGAATTCGTAAGATGCGCTCTGCGCATGGGCACATGGCAAAACCACTGAAAATATCAAAATGTTCCGTGTGAACAAAAAGTGTGGTCAAAATCTTTAAATGGTCGAAGATTCGTCACGTACTGTGCCATTACGGCCACACGTATCCAGATACTTTTAACCCGCCAATTTCTTGTTGCGGACTTGAACAATTGCGCGTCCACACGTAGTGTATTCAAATGGGTTTTGCCGGTCCACACGCATACGGATTCAATCTGGTTTCCAGGACTCCTCTGTTAATATTATCAACAGAGCATGAGCAAAAGCCAATTTATGTTCAAATTTAGCGGCAAACTCACTGCCTTGTTCTTTCGTCGTTCTTTCTTCGCTTCTTTCGTTTTCATTACTAGCGATACAAAAACTAGAGAAAAACTATTATGTTACGTTATCAGACTAAAAGTATTCAGATTCGACTGTCCAAAGTCGCTGTTCACGGGCAGACACACACCTTAACACTATCTGTTAGTGTCCATTTAGTCACACAACATTGTCCACTGACAGACATACAGACTAAACACTCAACTATTATTGTCCACTTACAGTCACACACCATTGTTCATGGACAGACACACACCAGACCGGGGGAAGTGGCCAACATTTTCCAGAACTCCGCCAGGCGAACAGATCCATGGGTCATAAGTCAAGTTCTGCCACTGGTTGAGTTGTACCTGAAGCTCATGCAGTACAGCCTTATAAGCTGGTTTATCTGCAAGGTTTGTGATCTCGCGTGGGTCGCTTTTGACGTCATACAACTCCCACTGAGGTCGGTAATAATACCGCTGAAGACTGCTGAACCAGTGTGTGGGTTCACCATGTTGTGTACGGTTCAACAGGTCTTGGAATGTCGGCGAGACGAAAAAGTCTTGATCAATAGGGAATGGCATCTTAAAGTTGATGTTTTGTATCAGCTTGTATTCACGGTTGCGGACGACTCTCATTGGATAATACATGGTGGCTTCATGCAGGTTGTGGCTTGAGAAGACGGTGTTCCACCCTGTGGGGGACTCATTTTGCAGGAGAGGCAACAGCGAGCTTCCGGTCAACTTTACAGGGTGGTTCCTAAATATTTCGTATGATGGGTACTCGACGCCAAACCAGTCTAACACCGTCGGTGTGATGTCTACAAGGCTGACCATTGCCTCGCTCACTTGGCCGTTCCTCTCTGGGGACAGGGGGGACGACAGGAGAAGAGGCTCGGCCATGCCTGGGTCGAGTAAGTTTGTCCTCCCGTAAGGGAAGGGAATCCCGTTGTCTGAGCTATAAATAACCAGCGTGTTCTCTTCGAACCCAGCCAGTTTCAACTCGTCCAACATGAGCCCCACGCCCTGGTCCAGCCTACTGATGGTAGTATACTGTGCCGCGATGTCTGCACGTGCTACGGGCGTGTCCTGCACGAAATAGGGCACTACCACATCCTCTGGCTTGTACGTCATCGGCTTCCAGTCTGGTATTAGACCCATCCCGGGCTCTCCGTTTCCAAATTTCTCACAGAAATTGCCTAACACATACATTGCAAAAACAAATGTCAGGTATTTGAACAAAGCAAGTTTGCTGGCACCAATATAATGGATTATAATTAAAACGTACCTTTTTCTTACTTAATTTCGTAAGTACTAAATCTCGTATTCGCAAACTTTTTAAATACACTACAAATCTATTTGCCTCTCAAAATTATGACAATTGATACTCGTGAAATATGATCATTAATTTTTTACAAAACTAAGTGAGAGTAAGGAAGCTAAAACAAAAATTGTCAACTTCTAAAACATATATCTAATTCAAAAAAGGTTGACCAAAAAGAAATATAAAGTATCAAAGATATGACACCCAGGGATGTTGTGTAGAAGCTTAGAAATATGCAAGTCACTTGTGAACAGATTTCAAGAGACTCCAAGAAGACTTTAAACTCCGAATAGACTGCGAGACGTCCCTTTATTTCGCTGTTTCCGGGCTGGGAATGGAAGATTCCTTGGTTTGGCCGTGTGGCGTAATGAAGATGGAGGAGTGGGGCTAGAGTTACGCCACACGGCCAAACTGAGGAATCTTCCATTCCCAGCCCAGAAACAGCGAAATAAAGGGACGTCTCGCAGTCTATTCGGAGTTTAAAGTCTTCTTGGAGTCTCTTGAAATCTGTTCACAAGAATGGCTGTGTGACAAATTTATGTAGAAGTTGATTGACCACATAGAAAGTTACTTTCAAGGCAATTTTGTAACAGGGTTACATTGCTTGTTTAATTTCAAAGTAACATGAAACAACCTACTGTTCTCGAACACTAGTGTTAAAAAAATCACTCTTCTCCGAGTCAGCGTTTTTCATGCTTGGCTGCTAACAATTAACCTTGACAGGGCAAAAAGAAAATACAGACACCAGAAGTGAGTCTCAGCCTCCAGCCTGAGTAATCAGTCATCCAGCAGTCCCCTGGGTCACTCTGGTACATAGAACTTGTAAAAAGTTTGAGCTGTTTATCTGTGACGATCTGGTCTTAACGTTCTATCAATTAACTAGTACCCATATTTTCTTGTGTATAAGTCGACCCTTTAAGACCAAATTTGTAGCCTAAAAACTACACCTTGACTTATACACAAGTGAAAAGACGGATCAACAAAATAATGATAAAAATCTATTAGCCAGTTTGCGAACAAGAAGTGCTCTCAGTTTGCAAATTTTTCGCCAGCAATGTACATCATTCAAAATATATGTTTGAACATGGTTTTTAAAGAACCACCAACAAAACAGCTCCTTTAAGCCTGGTTTCCATATAATCTCTTCGGTCTCATCAGTCTCGCAAGTCTCGCCAATTGCATGTAACAAGATCGATGCAATTCATACGATACGACGTGATTGTATGTTTCCTTATGATCTCACCGATCACACAAAGTGAGTCCAGGGTACTATTTTTGCACGCCAAACAAAAAAATGAACTCCGGGGTACATTCCAATCGCATCAGTCGCTTTCAATTGCTTTTGAATGTCTCCATATAATCTCATTCAATCTCACACGATCGCATCAATCTCCTGGATTGAACAGTGTTCTATTCGCGCGATTGCGATCGCCCCGATCGTCTCAGTCTTTTTTGATCACGAAAGAAGTGTTTCCATATAATCTCTTGGATCGCAAGGGCACTATTTCATGCGATCGGCGAGACTGGTGAGATCGAAGAGATTATATAGAAACCAGGCTTTAGGAGCCACCAAATATTGAAAAAATAGTACCAATCACTTCTTCTTTTATTGTGTCTTGTCCTTATTCCTTCTATTTTGTTTTGTTTTGTATCATCAATCATGGGGGTCGACTTATACACGAGCTTTCAAAAACATCATTGTTTATGGGTTGAAAAACAAAGGTCGATTTATACACGAATCGACTTACACATCAGAAAATACGGTAACTATTTGTACATGCTCATACCACACCCTGTGAAAATCTAACAAAAAATTGGGATCTATCTACAGGTATTTATTGTATTCATCAACAATGAAACAGCACTCACCATACTGGGGTTGGGTGTGCCCACATCGATGGGGGTCATGAAAACCAATATACAGAAAGAATGGTCTTTCATCTGAGCGAGAACCATTAAGGAATTTTCTTGTGAGTTCTTTCATGTAAGTTATGTTTCGGCCAACTTGTAGGATCTTATGATGCTCCTCAGTGTAGGCGAAATCAAATGGGTACACCTGGTCCACACAACAACGAAAATGAGAAAACAAGACTTATTCAGTCAAAAAACAAAGAACATGTCTTGTAGCAAGAAAAAAATTGTACAATCATGTAATTGGAAGGGTAGGGTTGAAATGAAATGAAGTCCTATATATAGGTACCAGAATATACCCATCAGGTCAGCCATACAGGGATATGCTACCCTTCAGGTTTTGCTTTCTCTACCTTCTGACATCATAAACAGGATCTAGAAATTACATGCTTTGGTGAACAAGCCTGTGACATTGGAGTTCAAAACCCCTTGGTTTGAAAGTGATCTACCCTGTACAGTGGCACATACCCGAATAGTCAATTTATGGGAGTAACACCACTCTTGCCCCAGGTCGTCAAAATCATAAACTTAATGGTACAAGCTGTGAAAGTTTTTCTCATAAGCTGGGTCCAGGTACCCACTGGTCTGAGCCACTGGTCTTGGTTTTGACACAGCAAAGGAACATTTTCAGTTCAAGCCCACATAGAGCTTCCTTAAAACTATTAAAGCTATATTCCACTGAAACCTCCGACCCCTTCCTTCTCCCCTCTTCCTTCAATGGTATTTCCAAAACTGAATTTTTCCAAAATATGCCCATGTATACATGCTGAACAAATAGGTGAAACCAAAAGTTTTAAAGGAATGACTTGAGAGATAGAGAGGGAAAAGCGACATGTAGACAAAACAGAGTTTCTACTGTGGGGGGGAGGGGGGAGGGCTAGGTAGGTAGGTGATTTATGAGCTTATCCCCCCATGCCTTCCAGTTCATATATTGACTGTCTTACATCCTCAGGTCCAACATGCTTCTTGCCAATGATCCCAGTCCGAACACCAGCTTGGTGCAGAAGTAGCGGCAGACTCCTCACTGTGTCGAATGAGTTGAAGTGGTGGTACCCCTGGTGCAAGCCATACATACCATTTTGGTGTTGCGGGAGACCTGGAGACATGATGAAATAATCTTCTTTGGTTATTGATGCTAAAAGTAAAAACACAAGAAAGAACTAATTGTCTTTTTAAAGATCTTTCTCTTAACATGTTTTGAGGTTTGGCATGTTGTTTGAACTGACCAGTGAGTGTTCCCAGAAGTTAACTTTGCCATGCAACAGCCCCCCCTCCAACTTCCTCTATCATGCTCCCCCCCCCCCCCAGGGACAGGAGGGGCATGATAGAATCTGTGGTTCGTTTCATATAAAATAATGTTGAGTCGCATCAGAGAGAACTATAAGGAAGGGTACATACTGTAGGAGATCTAGTTGTAGGCTATTAAACCAACTTAAATATGTCAGGAATGGAAGATTTATGTGTTTTTCTTTGACCTTAAGTTGTACCGGCTTTTGTAAAGAACATCGCCAGAAATTTTGCAAATAGAATAAGTTACCAAATAGAAGTGTTTTGTGTGGGAGTCCAAATCTGCAAAGGGGGTCTATCCCCACTAGCGGATTTGGGTCAGGGGAGTCTAAATATGCAGGGGGGTCCAAACCAGCTGTGACACCGGCGGTCTGGATGGGGAGCATGTGGACCTCTGGCACCCAGGCCCAAGGGTATACCCCTTGGGGTTAGACAAGAAACCTGGCTCGCAGATTATATGTACATTTGTTCTTAGCTGTTTCTTGCAGTTTTAAGTTCTGTTTCTTACCAGTAAGAATGGCAGACCGACTCGGTGAACAACTGCTAACTGAAGTAAACGCATTCTTGAAAATGAGGCTGCGTTTTGCGAGCTGATTCAGGTTGGGAGTTTTGCACACCGTATTGTTATAGAACTGCGTTTCAAAGCCAGCATCGTCTCCTATCATCACGAGCACATTGCATCGCTTTCCTGGCAGCTTTTGTGTTTTGTATGGAGACAATGCTGTAAAGAAAGTACACACAAATAGCAACACGCCGCAGCAATGTTTTGACGCTGCCATTTTTCCACGGTCTGACGTAAAGAAGGGAACTGGTGCGAGTACACAAAAATTCTCTCTGGGGCCGCTAGTGGGTAAAAAATGAAACTGAGAAGCAAAAACTTGATATAAAATTGTAGCGCCTACAGTTAGACATGTAATCCCCCTGCCAAAATTGAAGTAAAAAAATTTGTTTGAGACGGAGTTTTTATGAGAGTTAAAACAGGTCTTTCCTTCCTTTTTCGGTCACTCCTCTCCCTCCCCTCCCCTCCCTCAACAGTAGAAATTCTCCACCACTTTCCACGTGCCACAGTCAGTCGAAAGGTAGTCTTGGCAAAAAATATTCGTGAAGATATTGAAGATGGCCGGAGCAACAGTGAAGGTAAACTGTTTTTTCTCTGCTCAAGAAACGTATCTTACTTCTATTCAACAAAGACATTTTTAGATGTTTTTTTCATTCCATTCTTTTCATATTTAGATCGGCATTATCGGTGGGACGGGGATGGACGATCCGAGCATCTTGGAAGGCAGAAGAGAGAAAGAAGTCCAAACTCCCTTTGGAAAGGTATTTTACTGTGGACTTTGAACTAGGCTCGGTTACGAAGTATCACGAATTTTTAGAACATTTTGAGATATTTAGAAACAAATCACAGTTACAAGATATTCTAGAAAGGACAAGTGTTTGGGCTCTTAAATTTCTTTCTTTCCTGCTCCCGTTAATTCCTGTTAACAGTTAACTCACTTTATAACTAGATCGAGACTGTGTATACTTTTTAAAAGCGGCACATTCAAGGTTGATCTACGTACTCATACTGTGGACATTTCCACCACAGGAAAGCTATAATTTATATTTCAAACCATGAAGCACAGCAGTGACAGACCGCGGAGCTACTTTGAAAGTGAGGGGGGGGGGAGGGGGCTGCGGCTGCGGCTGGTGGCTGGTGGCTGAAGTCCCCCAGCCCCACCCTCTCCACAGGCCTTGCATGTTGCTGTTTTGAAAATTATAAAGAACTACTGAGAAAAAAAGGTATTTTATCCCCCAACCCCCCCCCCCCCAGCTTGTCAGCTCTACCACTTTCAAAGTAGTTATAAAATGCGGTCCAGTAGTTGCTGCTATATTAAATGTTTTATCACTTCTATAAAATTTGTTTGCAAGACTCCAAATTGGTATAATGTACCTTGGTTATATTAGTTTGCAAGAGTGCAGTTTGATAAACTGCAATTTTTGCTGTTTCAAAAGTTTTTCAAAGATATTTTTATTTATGTTTAATAATTAGTAATAATTATATTTAATAGAGAATTTTGGTATTGTTTAGAGTTTTTTATGAGAATTTCACAAAAGATATTCGGGCCAATTTGAGGATATATCTGTCTGATCCTAACTTGCACAGATCGAAAATATTTCTTGACATATATTTATTTGCTTTAGGCAGTGATTCACTGAATTTAAGAAATAAACAGAATTCATTTTTTTTTATTTTTGAATCTTTGTTTTGAACATCAAGCCTTCAGATGCATTGATCCTGGGGAAGATTAAAGGTGTTGACTGTGTTCTGTTGGCCAGGTAAGCAGTATTAAATTACTGAAAAATATATTTTTACAACAGAAAAACTTCTCTTACTCTTTTTGCAGGGATTGCCATGGGTTTCACATTTTTTTTGACAAAGCAATGTCACTCAATAGAGTATACTGCAATGAATTAATTTGTCTAGAGCCAGATCTGCAATATTTTGATAAAAAATGAACAATATTGTATATACAAAATTGAAGAGCTCGGTGCAAAAACGTCCTAAGTGACGACTTTGGACCACCCTTCAAAAAACCTCAAAATTATCTATCTTCCTACCTTGCTATGGTGACCAAAGGACTCATGTTAGGTAGCCAACACATTATTCTTGCAATACAAATAGAATATCTGCTCAAAGAACACCAAGTTAATTAACTTTTGAATGGGAAAGAAAAGCTTCCAAAAACGACAAGAAACTCCTATAATCTTTGCTGGGGGTAAAATCGGTTTCTGTTCTTAGCCTTGGTTGATGGGACTTTAAAAAAACCCTATTTGCTATGTACCATTAATCTAGAATAAGGTATAGCTGCGATTTCCCAGTATTTTAAAAAGTCACCAAAAATTGTTACTTAATAGGTCATTTTTGCACCGAGCTCTTTAATAAATTATCAGAAATAATAAAGAGAAGGGTTTCACCAGGTGGTTTCATTCTTGTTCAGACATGGTCGTAAACACACCGTCATGCCGACACATATCAACTACAGAGCCAATGTTTGGGCTCTCAAAGAAGAAGGGTGTACACACATCATTGTGACAACAGCATGTGGCTCTTTGAGGGAAGATTACAAACCAAAGGAAATAGTCTTTCCTGATCAGGTCATTGACAGGACCACAAAACGAGAATCAACATTTTATGATGGCAAGAGTGGCAGTCCAGCGGGGGTTTGTCACATTCCAATGCATGATCCGTATTGTAGCGAGACTCGAAAGGTTTGTAAATGAACCAATAATGTTATAGTTAAATTGAATAGTACTACAATTTCAGTTTGAAAATCAATTTTGGTGACAGTAGAGCATAGAATAATGGGGTGAGTTACAACAAATTGTGAGTCGAACAATGTTATGTGTAGTATGTTTACCCAACAACAGATTGTATGTTATACAAAGTATGTTGTTATTCAATTTTTTGTATAATATCTTTACCCAACAACAGATTGGTCAAAAAAAGTAAAACAAAATATCCTTCCACATTCACTTTTTTTCATTCTTGTGGGATGAAGAAGGGGGGAGGAGTATAAAAGCAGTGCAGGTCACAAGGTGGAACTGAAATCATTTAAAGCTTAGGTATGCTAATTTCTCCTATGAAATGGCACACTTAGATCCTGATAGATACTGCACATGATTTGGGTGTCCCCCATCATGAAGCTGGAACAAATGTTGTAATAGAGGGGCCAAGATTTTCGACAAGAGCTGAGAGCAAGATGTTTCAGTCGTGGGGTGGTGACATCATCAATATGACTGCAATGCCAGAGGTGGCTCTCTCACAAGAGGCAGGAATATTATATGCTGCAATTGCCATGGTAACAGATTATGACTGCTGGCATGAAGAAAAAGAACCGGTATATATTCCATTTTTATGTATTTGCCAGTCCATCGAACAAAGTAAAAAAAAATGAAACCAGTAATTTTGATAAAAAAAATATTATCATTATTTGATAATAATTACAATGATAATAATAATAACAATGTTTTTTTTAACAAACTTAGCATTTTCTGAGTTTTTCTAAAAAAATTTTTGTTTTACTTTTTATTTAAACTTTTTATTATTATAACTATAACTACATGTATAATTAACCATCAGACAACCAAGCTATTCACTGCAACAAATTACCCAAGAAAGGGGGGGGTCAATTGAACCCCCCCCTCCCTCCACAAATTTTTTAAATGGTTGCACATAAAAGATCAGGCTTTGGCATGCAAGCAGCTTTGGGTTAGATAATTATTTTCCATAGTTTTAATTAAGAATTGTTGCTGTGGTAACAGTCAATCACAACATGTTCACCATCTTGCTTGCCAGCAATTTTTGGTGAAGTTAGTTGAAAAAATGTGGTTACAATCTCAAATACCAATTTACTTAAGAATAGAGTGAAAAAGAACAAGGAATTAAAACAAGTTTCATCAAAAGTTACAGATTTCGTTTTTAAAATTTAATTTGCATAATTAATTTACATAAATTATAAGTGATGACATCATCCAGTTAACATCAAAAGATGTGTTCATTATGG
The DNA here is from genome assembly GCA_027574985.1 of Umimayanthus nakama. Classification (NCBI taxonomy): domain Eukaryota; kingdom Metazoa; phylum Cnidaria; class Anthozoa; order Zoantharia; family Parazoanthidae; genus Umimayanthus; species Umimayanthus nakama. The sequence continues at coordinate 16,696 of JAOBRG010359905.1, forward strand.
GACTACAGGTACTGAAAGTTTAATTTTGGTTGCTTCAATGCTTCAAATTTTACATGTCACAAAAACCTATGGGGGGTCTATTTGACCTCCCTTGGATGTTCAAGGATTAATGAAGGACACACATATTGCTCCGTATTTGCAGCATATCACACTAGCCAGCTTTTAAATTTGGGATGAGCTTTAGTTTTGAAGGTTTTCAACTGCATCCTCATCTCCTGCTGCAGGTGACTGTTGAATCTGTGCTGGCAACATTTAAAGTAAATGTTAGCAATGCAATAAAGATTCTCGTTGAAGCCATTCCAAAGATAGTTTCTAAAGACTGGACAAAAATAATTGCTGAACAAGAGGTTAGTAATTGTTGTGAATTTGCTACTGCACAGATGTTTTGTTAGACGCTCTTGTAAAGTTAATGTTGTTGTTATTCCTATTATTACATGTATTATTGTTATTGTTATTGTTATGATTATTATTTTTCGCAGTCCAAATACTAAACTTGACACAGTGCTGTGTTGTTCTGTAAGTTAAGTGGTCACTAGAATACTGATCCAGAACAAATTAATGCCATTCAACTGATTGGTTTACAATGGCTGCCAGCTACAGCTGATTGTCAGTGAGTCTAAAAACTGAGCTAAAAACCATTTGTTGCTTAACATGGTCAAACGTGACTGATCATATTATGAAATTCAATAAGGGCTCACGGGCCAAGCATCAGGCCAAAGGGTGGTTGAGTGCTACTGATAGTGATTGACACTGACTAAGCTTGACTGAGCTCTTCAATATTTAGCAAACAAGTCTGAGAACCGTATGTGACTTGGATCAACTTGCAGTTTACGTTTGGCCAAGGCTGAATGTACGAGCCATCTACTGTAGCTATTCTGTGCTCACTCAAAAAAGTTACGTTTGGCAAGTACTGTAGGTCACAGTTCACATAGGATACGAACCGTTCTTATAGATATTATAAACAAGGTAAATAGACTTATCCTAAACTACGGTAGCTGGAGTTTGTACCATTTCTTAAGGGACGGACCATTAGGAAAAGGAAGGGGGAGGGGGGTGGGTTTGACCTTTTGAATTGCACGATTTTACATTGCATACATGTATCAATTGAAATTCCATTTTAGGCGTTTACCCGTGCATGAATTTATATTTCAAGCCTGTCTGCCTTGTATGATTATTCTGCCCCCCCCCCCCCCCACACACACACACACACACACACGCACACACATATGCACGTATCAATTTTCTAACGGCCCGTCCCTTAGCAAAGATGAAGCTTGTGTCGGGTATGTAGAGGTTAACTGACGCGGTTAACTGTTGTTTGTAATCGCCCCTTTGATCTGCTAGAACTTCTGATGGCACTGTAACTACATCAACCGTAACGTTTATTCACCTCATTTGACGCACACACGTGGTAATTTGCAGATAGTATAAATAATGTTACTACCAATTTGTGTTGTAGAAACGTGCCAAAGAGGCCGTCATGTTACCAAGAACATCTGACGAAGACCATGTGGCAGAAGTTCTACCAAGTCACTAAAGAGTCGTATGGGCACTAATTTTTGGAATTCGGTAGACAACAAAATAATTATTGCAACATTCTAGCAGTATTGATACTCCTCGGTCTTGCCTACGTGCATAAACGCTCTTGGTTTCAAGCAGTTCGTTTATGTTAGGACGAGGCAGATACATCAATATTTGGTTTTATACTTTGGTGTGGAAGAGAAAATGAACTAATATCGGGAAACATTACACGCCCTCGTAAGAGGCTGGAGAAGGAGCATGATTAAGTAGGACTATGGAAATTTTAGGTATTTATTTCTTGGAGGACTGTTATACTTGGTCGACCTCAAACCCCTTTTTTGACGAAGCTATTTCCACCACGTGGAAACTTTAAATTGGCAGAAACTTCGTATTTAACTTTTTCATATCTATTAAAAATTGTTCTTATGACTCAAGGCAAAAAAATTTGTGTGGGACTAACACACATTGCACTGCATACTGACTGAACTTTGAGTGTTTAATATGCCAGACACTCTTTCAGTTGGGAAACCTTTTAAGGCTTATAAAATATGGTAAGGGTTGACTGATGAAAATTGAGCTAGAGCTTACTGCAGATACGTCGCACCCTGCCGAGAGGGGGACATAACGGTTAGCAGTAGTGTGCTGTTCTGTAAGCTGTATTTCGGTAAATAAAATCCAACATCGCGGTATTGCGGTGATATCAAGCTCTTCGGTGTACGATGTCTATGTTGTTAAACCTACCTTCGGAAATTTACCTTGGGGGACGTATTCTTCACGTTTTCTCTACCTCCTCGGGCTAATGCTGTGTTCCTTGTATTTTTGCGGTGTTGTGGTATTCAGAACCCCCACCCCCTATCCCCCTCCGTGCAAACTTTTATGAATCAACTCTCGTGTAGAATTTTAAGATTCAACGGGAAAGCATTACATTTGAAGAAGTTTTAAGGGGTTCAAAGTTTGAACTGTCATGTTAGTAATCAGGGCTTTTTCACGTTATCGTGAACATCCGAGCTGCAGAAGGAAGCTAGTTTCTTCAACCGACAGATTTCTTTTTTTAGTAAGATGACCGACAGACAAATCCATGTTTCGTTTTCTATTTATCATTATTTGATCAGGTACACCTTGAAACTGCTACAGTGTGGCAACAAAATGCATGAGAAGTGCAAGCTGGACGAGTTTGTGATGTTGGTGCAATCTGAACCGTAACCATGACTTCCCGCCAAGTTTGCCCGCGGGTTCACGGACTGGCTCGGCTCGTGTAAACCCGGGCTGAAGTAGAACACGGCAAACTGGGCTGTACCGGCTAACAGGGATAGTCCTTTACAGCGATTGGTGCGTTTTTGCTGGCGCTAAAACCCTCTGAACAGGTGCCGCGGAGAGGGAGGGTACCTTTTTTCTGGGGAGGGGGGGGTTCGTCTTTTTCTTCATCTACTTTTTAAAACATAAGAACTTTGTTGCATACTAAAGTCTTTTCACGTCGGTCCAAAGCAGGCTCTACTTTGTGTATCAGTGGAGTGAAAGTAGGCCTTAAGTACGATTTTCGCTGGATACCCGAAATTTGATAGAATCGAGCAAAACTTATGTGTTTGTTGCAAAAAGGTTAAGATGTTTAAATTCACGGATACAGGTTGCATGTGTATGGAGATGAACTGCCATATTAATTAGGCACCAAATTCAGTTCAGCTGATGCGACACCCTCAGAACAAGAAAAGCGTTTCAGCATCGAATGGTGTCTGTTAAACCTACGCGCCAAGGAAGCATGAAAAAAATCCCCTTTTGAACCAGCCGAGATAAAAAATATAATTACACGCCTAAACGTTATGCAGGTAATGTGTTGGAAAACAGATTCTTTTGTCGAAGATTGACCAAGGAAAGTTTTTTCTTATTTTATACAGGCCATTAGTTCGAAAGCCCCACCTTTCCCCGGGGTGGGGGAGTGGGGGGGGGGGGGGTTACATTGACGTGCTTTATCATGCACTGGTTTTCAACTGGAAAACAAATACCCGCCTTGTTTTGCAGTTGAAGAAAAAATATACTTGCTCTGACCAAACGTGATTGAACCTCCTCCCAAATGACCCCCTTCCGAATACTTGGTGGCCTAGGTCGGTCACCTCGCCAACACATTCAGGCTGCCACGTGACTCAGTCTTGACTCATAAGTGCTTGATAAGGCAGACACTTCAGTTTACCGCCGCTTGATCATTGGTACAGGTTAGAAGGTTCAGTTGCCACTGCAACCTTTTTGGTTTAAGAACTCTACTTACTTTGGTCATTAATGTGTTATCTCTCAAACAGTGCAAATGGCTGTTATCACCAAAAGTTTCATTGCATACGTCTTTCTAAAAATAACTCTTAGTATGACCTAAAAATATAATTGGCTAAATACGGTCTTTGTAAGCGCGCTCTAGATAAAGAGATTGGTGCTCGATGTTCTCCAGCTTCTATAAAAGGATTTGGTGCTAAAAATTACTTAGAAAAAGGTGCTTCATAAAATTGTATAATCAGTGCAACAGTGAATGGTACTTAACATTTTAGAATTGTCCGTAGACTTTATGCTACTCGTTGTCACTTTAGCATTTGCCGGTTGATAAATACAACTTGTTAACAACGCTTTAGTTAATTGACTTGTCAGATCCTTAATTGACTGGACACGGCCGCCCCAGTAGGGGATACAGGTGTTTAATAAGGCAAAGAAACCTATTACAAGCAGTGTAATCGGCCTTTACCGTTACCTGAACGCTTTTTGATCCTTTAACTGTTGATCCAAGCAATAAGTTGTGCGCTGGAAACATTTTTGGGTTCATTGTTGTTAAACCTTCATAAAAGACCACGTTTTTTAGTACATTCATTGTGGTGTGCCATGTGACCTCGGGCTAAAAGTAAAACAAAGCGTGAGTATATTGGACCCAGCTAACCTTTGAAATCTCGTTAGTCTTCAAGTGATGTTCTTTTCTCCACTGAATCTGACTGCCTCGTGTTTATTACATCCTTGAGAAAGTTCTGAAACGCGACGTTGCGGACACAGAAAATCAAATCGTTTGATAACTTCCCTTTGAAACAGAAGATGGGCATTTATGTTGTATAACAAAGCGATTCATTTACAAGATTTACACAAACAGCAATTAACAAATAGATCCATAATTGACGGCCACGCAAATATTTTGCTTTGTAGAATGTCAGAGAGCAAGAGGGTAATCTGTTGCGTTTTGTCTGAACTCATGACTTCCTTAGCAGAACTAGAGTACACAGTACACAAAGAGCAGATTTTAAGGAACCGAATCGTTTATTTCCAAGTTGACTTGTGTGTCATAAAATGAATTCTTTCGACTACATCCGAAAGTCATAGCAATCAATTGATAATAGAATTTTAAAAGTTCCTGCTTAAAAGAGCGACTGTAGCATAGCTTGACAAAATAGAAAAATAAGAGCGAAATTTTGAGATATTGCTGACCAAAGAGTTCCCAAAGGAAGATACACACACTTTTGACTTATTTTCTATAAGTAGGTCAAACATATCCTGTGAGGGGTGGCCTTAGGCTCAGCTTTTACAAAAACAGCTGACAGAGAAAAGCGGCATATTGGCAAATTACTAAGTCGTGAATGGCTGAGCGAGAACAGACTTTTAAAAAACCATTTGTGAAAATGGTTGTAGAAGTGAGCAGAGAAGAACAGCTTGATGTAAGAAAAATCACAGATGTTTCTGGTTTAAACTTCTTAGTGTTTCACCATGATTTTATTCTCATCAATTTAAAATCTAAAAACTGTCAAATAAACAGAAGACATCAGAGATACACGTGCCCCCGCAAAAACGTTCCATATACAAAGTGCAATATCTTCTTTCACAAATATCCAGTTTTTTGGCGCCTTGCTCAACATGTTATTGTCCGATTTCTAATGCAAGGTAATTAAAGAATTTGACTTGAAACAAAACTTACGGTTAAAGATAATGGTCGGCCAACTCAATTGAATATTTCCTGAGAAATTTGAACTTAACGATGGCCTTTCAAATCTGTAAGAAACGATGTGTCAAATGTGTTCCTACAGGTGACAAAAGTGAATATGTTATCATCTTGTTTTGTTAGTGTTTAAATACCCGCTGTTCACTTTATTGATATTACTGAAGTTTGATTAAAAGCAAAAGCACGGCTGCTCTTTTAAAGCTTTTGGAATAGTGTCAAGAACTGCTGTTAACGGCAACTGATGTTTAGAGTTGACACATCTCTAAGGAAGGTGCTCTCAAACTGGCTTGAACAAGTCAAGAAGTAGTGATGTTGTAAAGCAAACGCTTCGATGTATTTGCTTATCAAGTAAAAGCGATTGTTTACTTTTTAAAGATACGATAAACCAAGGATTATTTTCTTTACAAGTCTGTATAAATAAAGCAGCACTCAACTGAAAGACAAAAATCAGCCGCAAATTTTTAAAAGATTTCGTCTTTTGTTGATACATGAAACTTCCCTTCAAATTCTCGCCGTGAACCTAATGTGGGTACAGAAAATATCATATTAAAGCATAAATCACTTAAAGTTATTTCATAGACCCCATTTAACAAAGGCGTTAGAATCGAGTGTCAAAACGACGTAAAGTGTACGTTACCAAGAAACCCCAAAAACTCACAGGGAAATTTTCAAATTAACATTTTATAAATCTAAATATTGCCACGTACATTCAATATTTCCGAACCAACACTTTACGAAGTTATTAGTGTCTTTGTTGTACGTGAAAGGGTGCAGAAATCGCCAGCGGCTGCAATTCTTTCAAAAAGCTTTTTGTTACAGGTTTCAACGTAACTACAAAGAGCGCTACCATGTATTCCATATTTTTGAAAACTTTAAAACGTTTTCAGACAAACCAAATAAAGATTTTAAAAAGGCAATATTCAGTAGTACTTTTAAACTGTGGTCTCTGTGACTGTGACAGACTGTGAAACTTTTATTTTTTGAGCCAGGTCAGAAGTTTTAACTTAAAAATATACTCTTATTTAGTTTTGTCCGCAATATTTTCACATCTCTTTCTCGTTGACAAACTAATGAGGTTTTCTTCAAGGTTTGCTTCAGTTTCAGCCATTTAGTAATTTTTAATTTTAGAATATCGCAGCTGAATATAATTTATGTACGAGGACATACTGTAAATCATGAAGCGAGTAAACCTTTCCTTGTCTGGTTTATGGTCTGAACGATGACCTACTGAAAAGGGACTGAAAAAATTTAAATTAACTGACTAGCACTAAGCACTTAACGAAAACAAGTTGACATTTGAGCTTCAAAAACTATCTCGATAGCCGCAAATGCCTGGCTTGTCATGATACAGTCGTGACTTTTAGATAAAGTGCGGGTTTGACTACTGACTACTTCTCTGTAGACTTTGAACTCGTTATGCTGGTAGTTTAACAGGAACACGGTCATAATATTCAGACCCGGTCATGATATTCAGACAATGGTTTTGCAAACGCCTGTCATGAATTTGATCATACCAAAAGATCTTACTAGTAGTCAAACTCCAAAGGTCTCTGTAAGAAGTCGTACTCGTAGTCAAATCTAAAGGTCTCTGTAAGAAGTCGTACTTGTAGTCAAATCTAAAAGGTCTTTAAGAAGTCGTACTCGCAGTCAAATTCGTTCCCTTAATTAGATCTAGAAGTGGTATTTAAGAAGTCATTCTTGTAGTCAAAAACTTAAGGTCTTTAAGAAGTCGTACTCGTAGTCAAATCTAAGGAGTAAGGGTCTTTAAAGAGTCGTACTCGCAGTCAACATCGTTCTCTCAATTAGATCTAGAACTTGTCTTTATGAAGTCGTGCTCGTAGTCAAATCTAAAGCCGAGTAAAGGCCAGTCTTTAAGAAGTCGTACTCGTGGTCAAACACGTACTCGTAGTCAAATCTAAAGGTTTCTAAGAAGTCGTACTCATAATTATATCTAAAGATCTCTAAGAAGTCGTACTCATAGTCAAACTCGTACTCGTAGTCAAATCTAAAGGTCCCTAAGAAGTTGTACTCGTTGATACTCGTAGTCAAACTCGTACTCGTTGTCAAACCTGAAGGTCTCTAAGAAGTCGTACACGCTTTTTTTACTATAAGAACAAACTTTATAAGAACACCCAGGCTGAGATTGGCCCAAGAATTAAGAACAAGCTAAAAACAAACACCAGGCTGAAATTTCGATCAGAAAAATTTAAGAAACTTAATAGATCCTAAAACACAGATTGAGATGTACATGAAAACAAAACTTGTCAGAATTTAGCTTGGTCAAAGGGCGCTGGAAGAGTGATTTTAAAAGCAAGCTCACGTTCGCGGACGCTGTGTTGACGGTTTCAATTTTTTTCGCTGAATAAAACAATAGCAAACAAATTTCTTAGTGCCATCTACATATATTTTTTCGGACAACTAATTCACTGTTTAAAAATATCAGGAAATAAGAACAATTTAAGAACAACTTCAGGCTGAAATTGCCAAAAAATTAAGAACAGCCCAGGCTGAGCCAAAAGTTACTGGTTCTTATAAAAAAAAAAAGCGTGTACTCGTACTCAAACTCGTTCTCTTAATTAGATCTAGAACTTGCCTTTATGAAGTCGTGCTCGTAGTCAAATCTAAAGGCCGGTCTTTAAGAAGTCGTACTCGTAGTCAAATCTAAAGGTTTCTAAGAAGTCGTACTCATAATTATATCTAAAGATCTCTAAGAAGTCGTACTCGTAGTCAAATCTAAAGGTTTCTAAGAAGTCGTACTCATAATTAAATCTAAAGATCTCTAAGAAGTCGTACTCGTAGTCAAATCTAAAGGTCCCTATCAAAGAAGTCGTACTCGTAGTCAAATTCGTACTTGTAGTCAAATCTAAGGTCTCTGAGAAGTCGTACTCGTAGTCAAACTCATTTTCTTACTTAACTGTAGATCTAGAACTTGTCTTTATGAAGTCGTGCTCGTAGCCAAATCTAAAGGCCGGTCTTTACATGTAAGAAGTCGTACTCGTACTCGTAGTCAAACTCAAACTTGCAGTCAAATCACTGAATATAAAGGCCTCTAAGACGGTCGTACCCGTAGTTGAATCTATTGAGAGGTCTCTTAGAAGTCGTACTCGTAGTCAAATCTAAAGGTCTCTAAGAAGCCGTACTCGTAGTCAAACTCGTACTCGTAGTCAAATCTAAAGGTCTCTAAGAAGTCGTACTCGTAGTCAAACTTAAGTAACGTGCATTTGCAATACTTAAGGACATATTTCTTACTGTTGTTGTTCTTATGAGTACTTTAATATATTGAGGCTGAAATTCCCCAAAAAGTTAAGAACAGCGAGGGCCGGGCAAAATTGACTGGTTCTTATAAAAAAGAGCGTGTATATGTATGATATGATATTCCTGGGGCGGATCCAAGATTTAGGGAGAGGGGGTTTGGACAAACACCCGCCTACATCATCTATATTGTTGCTGTTATTTTTAAAACAAATCCTTTCTTCATAAGAAAAAGTAAAGTAAAAACTCTATTTCCGTTTCACTTTAGGGGGTTCGATTGAACCATCCGAACAACCCCTGGATCCGCCCAAGGTATTTTTTAAAAATTAGCTATATCTCAAAGTTAAGCGTAACAAAAATTAGTGCCTCAAAATTCTTAAATAATAACAATAACAATAACAATTATATAGTGATAATAATTACAATAGTTGTAAAATTTGTAATAGTTATTATAGTTGTAATATTTTCAATAATTAATGATATATATTTAATATATCAATTCTATTTTTTTTAAATAAATATAACAACAAAAAAATTTTATCGCGAGAACACCAAATTTTTTTTTCGCAAGCTAATGTAATGAAATCATCAAATGCATGCGTGTTTCAATTTCAGTAATACAACTACATCTTGAAGTAGAACTTTACATAAATGATTATAATAAGAAGAATAACGGCCTTTCAGAACATGGGTAAGTTGCTCTTTTTTCTCTTATTGCAGAATCAAACATTGGCACGCAACTTTCGCGCACGCAAATTACACGCATGCAAGTTACGCGCACGCGGCAAGCTTCCTAGTTTATTTTTCTTAGTGACTCCGCGTCAGCAGGATGGTTTGGGGGCACTTCTGCAAATTTTGAATCGTTCATTCTCGCTGATAGTCTTACTGTGTGCTTTTCAATAATGTTTGATCTTTCAAGCTGTGTAATTAAAAGAGTAAATAAAACTAATTCAAAACGTTTCACCTCTTAAGAACTTGCATTAACAGGCCGGAAATTAACAGATGTGAAAAACACTGCCCTTAATTCTATTTAAAATTTTGTTTTATTGTGTTTTGGGATATCATTAGTTTTATAGAAACCTTCTCATTGATCTTCATATCATATCCTGTTGCCATGTTACCCAATGGCGGCTAGGCGCTAACGATGTTCAACTTAAAGTCATGCATGCCCGATTTTCCTAAAACATAACTGACGTATATCGATTACAGCAGTTTGTTAATTTCAGGCGTTTATGCAAGGGAACACGGCAACACTAAGCACTTACTCTTGATTTGATTCCTGTTTCTGCTTCGATCGATCCAGAAACTTTGGTAAGTGCTAAAAATTCAAGAAAAATACAGAGTTAAAAATGCCGAAGAAAGATGGGCATTACGAGTCTCAAACGTAGGAGTCACTGTTCAATACCACTACACTAACCCATCATTTCGCTGCTAAAACTTCACATTTTTTTGTATGTCTTTCCAAAGTTTTTACAAAAGTAACCCCCTGACCCTAACTAACCATAGACAACCATCAATAGCTATATGATATTAATTTACGAATAATCAGGTAGTCCGCCATCTTGAAGTGCGCGAAAAAAATATTCGCCCGGAGCAGGAGAACTGGCTCGAAACCAGTTCTGAGAACTCGTGCGTTCCATTTAAGAACTGACCGGTTCGACATGATAATAATCAGTTGTTACTCGACTAATGTTCGTCAGTGCCCCCTCTCTAATAAGACCCTGCTGGAGGTTGAATTTTTAACTTACTTCCCCTCTCTATTAAGCCCTCTCGCCAGCTGATCTGAGTTCCTAGAATAAGCCAATCGGAGACGAGGCAGTCTACAAAATTGTATATTTTGTCATTGCAGGCCCCATCTGCGAGACAAAGCACAAATAAAACCTATGCACTTAGTAATTTACTCTTCAATGCTTAAAAGACTTAATCTTCTTTCAAGAAGTTCCTTAAATTTGACTCCTTAGTCCAAAGTACTGCTTTAAGAGCAGGCGTTATGATACACAGTTTTTGCAGATGACGTCACGAGGTCAGATTAGCTGACAGACTCTCCCCTTCCTCTCTTAAAAAAATAGCTATAATTGTTAAAACAGAACGTATACGGTGTTAAAGAATGATTTTATTTCTGTTTTCCAGTTTTTAATAATGTTCGTTAGATAACACAATAGTTCGTAGTTGTTATTAAAGCTGCGAAGCACTTCAAACTCCATGAACATGGCGTAATTCTGTTTTTGTCTGTCAAAGAATTTTAAACAAGCCTCCCCCCTTCTTTAATAAGCTCATCTCCCTAATAAACCCCCCTGCAAGGGGCCCAAAATTTGATAAGCCCCCGTCGGCTTATTACTATTAGAGCTCTTTGACGGACGATATGTGTGAATTACGGAAGAAGTGAAATTCCGCTAAAATCTTTGCGCTGACACCAATGTCGATTTTTCAGGACTCGGTTATTCGAAAACTGGTAGTTCAGTTTAACCCAGGATAAGGTAAAATTTTAAACCAAACTTCTTCATCTAGGAATGCATAACCCAGTGGTTAATTATAAGATTACTGCTGCAACGGTTCTGCGAAATAGCTGACTCAGCCTTGGTTGAGGAAACGGGCATACCCGTGCGTTGTAGCATTTTAACACTGGATACATAAGGGTAACTAAACGAGTGATCAGGAAGCCGTCTTTATGTGCACCCAGGGTGTCCACACCTTTCTTAAACCCAAAACCCTTCAACCTCCCTATAGAAAATACAGATACTACTTTTTTACTCCACCTTTAACTTCAATAATTTTGTTTCACCTCAGCATTTTCTCTGCAGCTCCCAGCCTAGCCGACAAACATAACTGATCCCTTGTCATCTTACAAAACAGGCACTAACTTTTGGGCATGTCATTTCGGCTTCTATCGCTTTGTATATCACCGTTTCCGATGATGTGCTGCAGTTATAACACACCCGTCGTGGTTAACACCCACATTCTCAGTTGACATATGCACACACAAACATCTCTCCCACGCACACAGCAAACCTTACTGGGTCAGGCACACGTTTTCGCTCAATGAGCGCCTGCATGTACACGTGAGAGTGTGACACACACACATGTGAGTGCGACGCTGGTGCTTATATAGCCACACTTGCGTGAACGCTCTTTCAAAACACACATGGAATCACACACTCGTCCTACTAACGCAACAACTATCAATCGGCAACAGGTACATAAGCAAATGCGCACACAGTGGGCGGGATAGCACATTCATTTTTATTCTGTCAAACTTACAGATTCAGTTGTTTGTTCTTTGGCGGAAAAACCCCAATACCTTTTTTTCAGACTTGCATGGATTCTCTTATAAATTGACAAACTGTCAGCAGAATTCGAAGCAGTCGAAAGAAATAAGGGCGAAAAAGCCGAAGTGTAAGTCATTAATTTCGTTACCGGAACAGAATGCGACAAAGTACTCTGTGTAGATTTTCTATACAAAAAAGCTCTTTTCAACTATTGCAGCTACAAGCTCCACGACAAGAGATTATGCCGAACATAGACATCATTTTAATCACTGGGCCAAATTAAAAATCCATTCTAAATATGCTGAAATTAGATCTCCATATCCTCGGAACTGGACGCGATTTGAAATATTCAGTTTTATTCCCTTTATTTAATTCCGTTATACTTGTGGTGATTTCAATAACCAATAATGTAAGGAAAATTGCGTCAAAAGCTCCCACGAGAAGTAAAGGATTAGAACTCGTGGTTTAATCAAAACTTCTAAGCCTTAAGTTGAAATTTGCGAAGCTTTGTTACTTGGAAAGAGAAAGCCGCAAAAACTGGTGCGAAAAGGCGACCGCGCCGTCCGAGCTGTGCGACTCACAGACTCAGGATATGTAACAGTGTATTAGTTGTGTTGAAGCAAACGACGTTACAATGAATGATTAATGCCATTAATCCATTACGTAGGAAGCTCTACCACACTTATGATCAAAATTCAATGTGTATAAAACATGTCGCAGTTGGATGGTTGCTTGTGTATTGGTTTTTCCTATGGATGGAGAGCACTTATTTGCCTCAAGCCTTGACCGACCGCTGTCGTACAAAGTTTAGAAGTAAGCCTACAGCTTTTAATCAAAAAACCCGATAAAACCCATTAAATTCCCCAAATTGCGAGTGTTCTAAACATCCTGTTGTGGACAATAAATGTGAATACACTCAAGCGAATGATAACTCTTGGGTACTCGCTTCGGCTTTCCGCGGCATTTTCCTCTCATTTTCGACCATTCCGACGTCTAACTGTGTATAAAGCGCTAGCACTCAAGTCTCAAGCCATTCAGGGCTGATTGTTTTGAATTCACACGTACAATTGGCAGGTGCAAGCTCAATATTGATCGTATCGAAAAAGAACTCATTCCCATATATTCTGAAATCACATTTTGCAGACGCGCCTTTTTATCTGTTTTTGAATGCTAAATCTCTGAAATGTTTCGAGAGATAAGAACAAAAACCAACTGAGAATCCGTGTGAATTTCATCGAGATTGGCTGAATATGTTTAGATATTGACCGAACTTTCTTGTAATTACTTAAAAATAAGATGTACCGAAGAGTTGATAAGTTTGTATAATAAAACGAAAATTGAAAGGCAACCAAAAATAGGACCGAAAGTCACTTTGTCGCTATTTGGTCTAAAATGTTCATTTTTTGAGGAGATTTGAGTTTATTTTAGTTTTTTTTTTCGAGGAACATTAACATGCAAATTAAGTCAAGTCAAAACAAAGCCAAGAGGAGAAATCTTTTCAGTGTCAGCTGCTATCTGAAAAATATGGAAATGTGGAAATGATTACATCAAAACTGAAGCGGAGGTCTACATTTTCACCAGAACTACCTCGCCAGAACATTAAAGTTTCATTTTCGATGACTTGAAAACCCTGTTTTCATTTGGATAAATTGAAGCGCAGGAAGGGGCAGAAAGAACGACACATTCATTTCATTACAGAAATTATGTTTTCATTATTTAATTTTTCAGTACTGAAGTTCTTCAGCGTATCAGCGCTTGTTGACATCTAAAAAGCTTCGATTTAAGAAATTGGGATCAGCTATTTTCATAATTTTTAAATAAAATATTGAGGAAGCGACCCGTCAAGTAAAAGAATTAAAATTTGTCATCTTTAATTTGTGCTTGGCAAACGCGTCACAAGATTATTTTATGGGCAGGATGTTAGAACGAAAACACAAGAGAAAAAAACATGTGAAAAGCGAAATATCAAACTACGTCCTCTTAGGGACCCCCGATGGGGAACTGATTGTCTCGTAGCAAGAAGCTGTCACCAAGGAGTTTGATTGGTCGAACTCCAACCACGTGCACGATAAATAAGTTTTACCGCCATCAGTTCATCGCTGACAGTTCATTTTTGATTCGAGTTTGACGGTTTGGTTACTTCGATCACGCTTCAATTGAGTTCATCCGGCGATCTCTTGGTGTAATTTTTGATCTTTTTCGCTTGTCTTAAATTTTCTAAAGTTCTTGACTGCACTACACATTTCATTTCTCCCCGATGTTTGATATGGTGAGTGAGGATTCGAAAACTATTCTCATGAACGGCGGACCAGTTGAGAACGGCATGTCTGAAGATCCAAACAACAAGACCAATCTCATAATCAACTACCTCCCATCAAAGATGAGCCAAGACGAAATCAAAAACTTGTTTGCCAGTTGTGGCAATATCACGAGCTGCAAGCTGGTCCGTGATAAAAACAGCGGACAGAGTTTGGGTTATGCCTTTGTAAACTTTGACGACCCAGATCATGCCAGGAAAGCTATCAAAGAACTGAACGGCTTACGACTTCAGAACAAAACGATAAAGGTGAGCTATGCACGACCCTCTTCAAATGAAATTAAAGGAGCCAATTTGTATATCTCTGGGTTACCCAAAAGAGTAAGCCAAGACGAATTGGAAGAAATGTTTCACAGTTTTGGTGCCATTATCACGACGAAAGTTTTGACAGATGACAAGGGCGAGAGCCGCGGCGCTGGTTTCATCCGATTTGACAAGCGCAGTCAGGCTCAAGCAGCTATTGACACGCTCAACGATAAAACACCGCCTGGCTACGAACAAACCGTGAAACTCACCGTTAAATTCGCCAATACTCCCAAGCCCAATCAGCAAATACCTATGATGCCTTTTGAAAGCCCCATCACTCTGGCAGCGGCCGCGGTCGCAGGCCGAACGCCGAGATCAACAGCTGCGTCTTTCGGCACCGGCGTTGGACCGATGCACCACCAAGGAGTCAATGTGCGCTACTCTCCGTTCTGTCCGACAAATCATGCCAACAGCTTGTTTGCTGGCAACAACGTCCACCCATTACAGAGCTGGTGTATATTTGTATATGGTTTGAGCCCAGAGGATGACGAAAAAACTCTCTATCAACTATTCTCTCCATTCGGTGCGATCACAGATGTGCGAGTGAAAACAGATAAAGGGTATGGTTTCGTGAATATGCGGAATTACGATGAAGCGTGCCAGGCAATCTTGGCTATGAATCACTACCAACATAACTCGAAACCCCTCCAGGTTAATTGGAAAACTCCGACAAACAAGAAAAGTAACTAGAATCTCCTCACCCAAGCGCTCGCGACTCCGCAAGGAACGCACACCCAAAATGAAGGGACAACGGAAGCAAATAAAGCTGCCAAACAAGTTCCTCGAATAATGGCGGTGAAATATTTCTCCGCCGTGACCAATCCGTACCATAGATTCACAGGTTGTTATACTTTTTTTCTTTGAACTTTTCTGTTAGTTTGTCTTTAAGTGTTTTTGTACTTAGCTTCGCTTCACAGAACACAGTCGTAAGTGCTTGAGCTGTTGTATATTTCTAGTGAACGATAGTGTTCATGAACTTTATTTTTCGCGAAGCGTGTTAATTAGAAACGTAAATAGACTTTGGTGAAGTTGAAAGTTTCTGAAATTCCAGAGAGTTAGTCTTGGCGAAGCTGATGTTTTGAGAAATCTGTAGGTTACTTTAGACACTTATAGTTGTGTCGATTTCCTGCCGAAATTTATTCGGCTGAATGTACAAGCTTTGATAGTAGTCTTAGCGAAAGCTGCAAGCTGGAATACTTTGTGTACATTTCGTAGTTTCGTTTTCCTCGAAGCAGAACTATTTACACTAGGTGCAGTTTTGATTTTGTGGAGGAATTTCGTGTCTGAAGGTTCCCATATATTTATGATGGTGAAAGTTTTTCTCTTTGATTTGTTTTCATTAAATTTACTAAGATTCTCGCTTACTGTTGTTTTTTGTTTTGATTTATGCTTTTTTCGCCTCTCTCTCCCTCTGTGGCTGTAATCTGTCCTTCTTTCATCTCTCAACTTTTCTCCCATTATTTGATTTCCCTCTCTTTGGGTAGAACGGTTAAAACAGTTTTATTTCAGATAATTTTTGTTTCTTTTATGATCATTATTTTCTGTTTGGAGTGTGTTGAGAATTAGAGATCATGCAGCCATTACACATTGCACTCTGTTTAGACACATGGCAACTGACTTGATTTTCATAGCCTTAGGCTAAGGGGTGCTTTTACTTCATTCAACCATACCTTTATTTTTAGGAGTTTTGCACTTGTAACTTATTCTAACAAACCTTCTCTCTTTTTTTCTTTGACTAATTTTCAATTATCATGTTTTCACTAAGATAAGCAATCTTTTATGCCACTAGGAACACTTTGCATAATATATCAACAGTGTTCAATATTTCTGATTTGTATATCAGTTTAAGTTTTATGTTTATGAAAAATTGAAAATGTTTATGACAAAAAATATAGAAGAAAAGGAAAACTGAATTGGACCGAAGTAAAATTGAGTACAAGATTAGCGGGACTGTTCTTGTCGATTTGCTGAAAGGACAAGTGGTGGAGAATTATTCTATGCCTGCAAGATGAAGAGTAAAACTCACAGGTAAATCTCGTAAAAGATTGATGAGAAATTTTCATAAAATCTATTATAATCCAGATGGCTGGTCAGATTATAACCCGTTCTGGTTTTCATTCACCTAATTGCATATTTGATAACACAAATGTGGTTGGCAGAGCCAGACAGAAGCTTTACTACTTTGGCAAATTCCGGCTAAGAATGCCGAAGATAAAGAGATATTCTTAATAAGTGTACATGTATTTATTAAAACTAACATATTCAATATTTCAAGAGAATATAGCACTTTCCCTCTAGACATTGTTAGCATTTCTTTGCTTGCCAAGCAACAAACAAGAGCAGGTGACAGAACTCTCAGAGCCATGAAATCCATTCGAAAGATTACTATGATTTTTTCTTTTGCCTGAGGGAATGTGCCTAAATTGGAACTGAATTGTGTGAGATAGCCATTTAGTGCCGCTCATCTTTTAAAATGCAGTTCCAGAGGATATATAGAGAGAACACTATTGTATTTAAAACTGTCAATGATCAAATTTTTTGAAATGAAATAAAGTTTGAAACACTAAAATGTGCCCTTCACTAGAGTTTTTTCTATACAGAAATATAAGGTTGTAACGGTGGCAGTGTTTTGAACTCAACTTGCAGCTGTACTTGTGTTTCAGCATTGAAAAAATATGCCAAATCATTGGCCAGTGCAAATTTCATTGAAAACATTTTCCATTGCATTGTCAAAGATAATTGGTAATGAACTGAAAGGTTGAAGAACACTTTCAAATTTGGGAGACTAATTCTGTGACTGTGGCAATGTTCTATTTTTTGCAGATGGAGAATGTAACACCCAGTTTATTAAATTATTTATGGCTATTTACTGGAAAGTTTCATGGCTCATTGGAGACCTAATTTTGATTTGCATTCGGTCAACCATCACTATTAACACTGAAAAAAATTGTTTAGATTGGTCAAGCTAAATTTCAATAATTATGCATTTGCGTTTGCTCCTTTCTGAAGGAATAACCAAGTGAATACTTTCAATACTATCTTCAAGATAAACCTCTTCTCATAGCTTTTTTTGCTTATTCACATATAGCGTGGAGCCCCAGACAGGTTTTTGAAAGCCCTGGCAGAAACCTGAGAAGTGAAGGTAGAAAGGGTGTAAAGAAATCCTGAATGAACCCTTAAGTCTGTGAGTAGTGCAAATTTGAGGAAGAAACTATGTATAAAACTAAATCCAAGGTTTGAATTTTTAAAAGCAGTTTTGTAGCATCGATGATTGAAATATTTTTCAATAAGATTTGGTTCTTTTCTTGTTTCTTGATATTTTACGTAAAAAATTCTTTGACATGATGGTTGGATTCCAAAACAGCATTGCCATCAAATGTTAGTAGATTGTTTTGTTGGGTGGTGTTCCTTTTTAAAATGCAGTGAAAAGTAAACATTTTTTGATGCAAAACATCACAAAAGCAAAATAGCCTTCAGAAAATCAGTTGTGCTACGCACCTGTTGTAGGGCATAATTGGGTGGATTGGTAGATTGCAGCTAACCACAGAGGGGAGTTTTTGAGCAATCTGTTATGATCAGTGAAGTTAGTGATAGTGCACGTGAATTCCTGTGTCTTGATGTGAACCTTTTCCTTTTCAGTTTCAGCATTACCTCTTACTGCATTTCTAAAATCAAAGCTTCTGAGGTTTTGGATTTATATTTTGAGAAAACAAAAGCATCAAACACAGGCTCTCAACAATTGATT
>JAOBRG010359906.1:0-27441 GCA_027574985.1 Umimayanthus nakama
CCTTGTGACGTCATGAGCTAAAGAATGCGAAATATTTTCAAAAATTAAAATCGCAATAACTCGTGAATGAAGTAAGACTTTAAAAAACAGTTTTCAGATTCAAATTCAGAACAAAAATCTACTTCGATTAAGATAAACTTGTTTTTCATGATACTAGCACTTTAAGGGAAAGTTCTGGCTACGCCATTGTCATCATTTGATTTTTTTCTTGTCCAGTCACCGCTTTCATCAAGTCGTTGTTGCTAGCGTTACTCTATGGCCTTTTTGCACACTCCGGCACTGCAGTTATTTGCTATACGGCTTTTCAATGTTCCGAACTTCAGTGATAAGATGAGAAAGATGTTTCACTTAAGCTACATTACACATTTAGCAGGATATCAACTAAACAATGCCATGTGGAGAAACTGAAACCACTCCTTTCTTGTGTTTTTATAAAATACAACAATAACAAACCTTCCAATTCGCACGACTACGCCGCGTGAATCACGTGCTTTAACTGATAAATCTCACGGCGTTCATTAGTTGTTTAGGCTCCTAATCAAGATCTCGACAAAGTCAGTTTAAGTGTTAAATGTATCATACATCCCTTACTGTACACTTGATTTTGACTTGCGATGGTTTTGGGCCAGCCAGCCTTTACCCACAGACCGACTTTTAAAGTTTCTGCGCAAATTAAAACATGAAAGCATGAATAAATTACTTAACCCTTAAAATGGCAGGGGGGAAGCAACTAACCCCCCCCCCCTCGGTTTTTTTGGTCTTAAACTTTTGCCCCTTGACCAATTGAAAAACGCTTTTGCATAACTGTTCTTTGATAATAAACACATCTTTTGACACTAATGATGACGTCACCATACTAATTGCCCGAAACCTGAGTTTGCTGTCAAACTTTCTTCTTTTTTTGAATAAAAAAGACTAAAAACTAAGTTATTCGCATTTTTTCGTAGTTTTTGCACATAAAAATTTTTTTTAGCTCTTCCCAACAAAATTTCTTAATTTTAAGCAAAATCTCATAAATCTAAAATCCTGACGGCCGTCTTGGATTTTTGTATTTGTTACCATGGCAACAGCAACTAATTAAATGACGATTTTACTATGCAAATTGATTAGTTGGTGATACACTAATTGCATGCAAAAGGGCATGTGCATATCATTAACCGTTTCAAAAATCTTGGGGTGGGGGGATTCGTTGAACTCTCCTTGCCTGTATTTGTGGCAAAATAGCCTGCCTGTTTAAGGGTTAAACGTTGTTAGTATACTTTGTTCGATCTGGAGGCCCGAGTTTTATCTAAGTTTCTGAGATTGAGAATGCACCAACCCCATGATTTTTATCAGTTCGTCTGGTTTGTCAGAGGATTTCTGAGATTGCAATTTAACTTCACGGAACGAGTTGAAACAAATGGTATTGTATGTATCGTTATTGGGGTTACTAGTTTAGGGGTAAAACCAAATTAAACCTCGTAAGGTGGTGAATAAGTTAGCGTGCGCGTGAAAAACACACAAACTTTTAATGATTAAAGGTCATGAGACGGGAACAAGAAATGTGCCTAAACATCTTCCATAAACACGAGTGCATGTTGTCTTCATTTCAAACGGTTTATCACAGATATGTATAAATCTACAGTTTGGTCGCGAGGAGCATTAGGTATCGGTTACATATTTCGCTTTGGAACTTATCAGTATTTTCAGTTCTTGAGGGAGCCGGGTTTAGGGGGGAGGGGATGGGGATAGTTTTTGTCGCCACTGTCGTGAGGACGACCCTTTCCGAAAACCGTGTCCAAAACAATATGACGTTCTTATGGCCAAACGTTGACTAAGCCCCATTCTTCGAGGGGAAGATGCTCTGTCAAATTCAAGTGTCTTGTGTACTAGTCCCATCTCAAGTATGTATTCAGGCTAATGTAGCTATCTAAAACTTTATTTTGAATTAAGATAGAGTAGCTAAGCTCGTAAAAGTTACCATCTCTAAAACATTCTAACTTAAACGCGCGTTGGATAAGAGTTTTAGACAGCGGACGAGGTGCGAAGCACCGAGTCGGCTATCATAAGGTCATATCCAACAAGCGTGAGTGGAAATATTGTTTTATTAAATACTAAACACTGGATACAATTATCTCAAATTCTATTTTCTACCGAGTCGAATTTTCGGTCAGTTTAAGGGAAAATTTTCCGTGATAAATTGTTAGTTTCCATATTTGGACAAATTGCAGTATATAGGATTTATACCGTGAGCAGAGAGCCAATCTGATTACCAGAATTTTAGCCTGCGCAAAGGGAATTTTAGCAAGCGCAAAGGGAAAGTGAGAGGGGGGGGGGGGGAGAGGGAGAAGAGAAAAACGAAGAGGGAGCTCCCTTCCCTTCTCTCCTCCCCAGTCCCCCCTCTTCTCCTTCTCCGTTTTTCTCTCTTCCCTCTCCCCCCTCTCCCTTTCCCTTTGCGCTTGCTACGCAGGCTACCAGAATTTCAATATTCAGTGCTTGGTATTTAATAAAGTTCTATGAGACTTCTAATACTGTATATCGTTTGATTTTTGTTTGGAAGTTGAATGAACTTTACTATGATGATGAAACCACACAATGCGTTACACGTCACCGCTTAACAATGTCTACGTCAAACTGATTTGTTAGGACGTTTCTTCCTTGCCAACTCCTAAATACTATTCTAAATCTCTCTGGAGACCTAAAGATTGTTTTTTTATACATGTTATACAGAAGGGTTGTCTTGGCAAAATAATGTTTGCTTATCTGACTTTGATCATAACAAAAACAAAAATTTGCGTGTATATCAGTCAGCATTGGATACAGCTAAACAATTGCTCATGCATTGCAGTGACAGTAAAATGCTCCCATCCACAGTACAAACTGAGCAAGCTAAGGTTAGTTTTTCTGTCCTATTCCATTATATTTCTGATCTTTTTCTTTTGTTGTTCTGCTTCTATTTAGTTCTTATCTGGTTTTGGATGTTCTGTTAATTTGTTATATTTATGTTGTGTTAGGCCCTTTTATGTTCGTTTTTAATCTACGAGGCTTCTACTTTGTCCAAGTTTCGCTGTGTTTTTCATTGCCATACTGTGTTCCTCTGGTCTGTCTTTTCTTGCTGTACCATGTCCCCTTTTTTCCAAAAACTCAGCTTTTGTTAGATTCAGAGATAACTTTTCGCAAATTTTTGAAAAGGAAAATAACTGATTTAAAACCACAGTAAACGCAAATCAACTGACAGTGTTCAATTAAATTTAAAAAAAAACGTTTTAGTGTATATGTATTCCTCCTTGCTTTGTTATTGCTTGAGTCTTTCAATCGACTGGAAACATGGTCGTGTCTCAGAATTCTCTTTTTCACATAGCGGTAATTTCGACTTAGTTAGTTCTGCTGCTGTGAAACATGCCATATGGCCAAATGCGAATGTTTCTGTTTAACTGCTATCGTTTACTTGCTATCATTTGTTAGGAATAAAATGGTTTTTAAATAAAAGCCGTCCCCAAATTAAAGCCACTCTCGAATAATCACTACCCTCGTGTCATGAAAAATTTAATCAGAAACGCCGCGGAAAGGTTTAATACAGTCAAACCGAGGCGGTGCTCTACGGGAGTTTACAGGGCGAAAAATTTTAGGTAATAAACAAAGTTTAACCGCCGCTTAAGGTTACTATTCAGTTTGAGTGGTGTTTTTGGTTGGACCTGTTGATTTGATGTTACCAATTGTTACATTTTCATATTTGACACTATTTGCAGTCCAGAACCGTGTCAGCGTTTTCTGAAAGGCCGCTTTGTTTGTATTTTACACAACCAAAACCCAGAAATAGCACTTTCGTACTTGAAAGCAGCGGAGTTTATTGTAATAACTTAAAATACGCTAACACGGTTTTGAACTTAAATTGATTAGCTATACAATTGCCAAATGCAAGTAAGTGTACAAAAAACTGCCCAAATTGGAACCTCGAATGTCTGATAGTTTTGAAACGAAATAAGAATAGTCTCGAGACAAGAACCTTCAAAATTTTTGGCGTTCCACTCCGCTTCCGGTGATAGTTTTCTGTTTCAAAATCACGTTCTGTATATGTGTGGTGTGCAGGACTGTGCTGTGCGTATTGGTGTGGTGGAGTGTGATGTGATGTGCGCATTGGTGTGGTGTAAATATGTTTGACTGTTCTGTGCTTGTTGGTATGCTGTAGTGAGCTGTGCTGTGCTGTACTCACTGTTGTGGTTTGATGTGATGTGATGTGCTGATTGGTTTGATGTGATGTGTTCATTCGTATTGATGGTGTGGTCATTTGCGTGGTATTGTTTCGTGTACTCACTGGCTAACCCTATCCATCCAACCCAAAGCTATCTCCACCCATCGCATCCCACTTATCCCTCTGTTCCGACCTTACACTTACCCACTCCACCCTAACCCAACCCAAACCACCCCACTCCAACTCATTCCACGCTTACCCACGCTACCTACTGAATCCACCACATCCATCCCACCCCATCAATTCTATCCTATGCTAAGCCCACTGATTTTACTCATCAAAGACCAACCCTATTCTAATTGTCCTAACGCCAGATTCTATTGGTAGCAGGGGAAAAGCAACTGTTCCGAAGTTCTTTCTAACAGCCTCAGCTCCGATGCCATGAGAATACGAGATGGAGCCCCTGTAGTGGTGGCAAGAATTTCTTCGCCAAGACTTTATCAACCTCTTTCGTTGAGCGCAATTAACCTCAGCCCAAGTAGCATATTGTTGAGCCAGAGAAGTGAGTCCTTTCTAGTACAACCTGAAACGCCCCAGCAACTGACAACTTTTCAATTTCCAGCCCCACTTGGGCCATCCTACCGCCAGAGGCTCAAGGATGTTACAGAGTGCTGTACGTGCATGTTCTGTGTGAGGGCGTGTTTTTACCACTGCACCAAAGACAACGAGGAAGAAAGTGACGCATCGCAAAACCCTTTCTCTTGTGGTGATGTTAGCCAAGGTTGTCTTGGAAGGTGGCTCGCCCTAGGCCTCCTAACTGCGTGTTGTCCGTGCATTTTGTGTTATTGGCCGCTGAATGTTTGCCTAGGTACAGAGGCCGAGGGACAGTACTAATGTAGTCAACCAGGAAATCAAAGATCTCATGAAATCTAGAGATGCTCTCCTCAAACGTTCCTGTCAAACACGGTACGCTATCACTCGGGCTAACTTTAAAGAATCGCGCAACTTGACTAAGAAGACCCTTCTTGAAGCTGAAAGGAAATCAGACCTATGAATAGGAAGATTACACCAGAACATGCCAGGCTCTCTCTGGTAGATAATCAATCGCACTCTCCCTTTTAAAAGAAAAAAAAGCAAGTATATTTAAAAGATCTAAAAATAATAGCAGATGAATTCAGCCAGTGTTTGGCAGTTGTCAAAGATTACATGTGTTTAGCAGCAAGTTGATATTTATATTAATACAGTAATGAATATAATATCCAAAAAGTTGGTTTTCAAACGGGGCGTTGCAATCCGTTTGCTTTATATTGCTGACAAAAAATTAATACTTCCAATTTTAGTGTCGCTATCCCAAGTCCGTAGGTTTAATGTCACTGTCGCAATTTGTTGAAAACATCGGATGTCAGAAGTTATCGCCTTATTAATGTACACACTTATTACTTACGTTTGGACCATCAAAAAACGCTAGATACAGTTCGATAAACAGTGAAAACAAATATAAAAGCAAGGATCACTTGTTTATTTCTGTCTAAACAAAAATAATGGTGAGTATACGTGACAAAGTCTACTTTATAATTTCTTTTTCAGACAAATGGCTACCCTTTTTCTTCGTTACTTTAATCTTATCTCTCTCCTTTTACTCTTTTCTTCGTTTTCCCCTATCTTTTTCGTTTTAATTTTGTCGTGTTAGAGCGGAACGCGCATTCTTTTTTGCCGACATATCTGGGCGAAACATTTTCCAGGTGGGATAGCACGTGCACCCAGTGCACCCCCTGCGTACGCGCCTGATTAAATGCATTGAACTATACGGATGTGAGAAGTGATCACTTTTCAGCCATTAATATTGTTCACTGCAGTTTGTATGACTTTAGCCACACTTTCAACATTATCACGAGTTTATTAAAACTCATGCACAATCCGGCGATCTGCCTTCCATGAACAGCTTCATAGCTCGGTAGTTAGAGCATCTCAAAACTGACCTACCTTCCATGAATGGCTTCATAGCTCAGTAGGTAGAGCATCTCACAACTGACCTGCCTTCCATGAATGGCTTCATAGCTCGGTAGGTAGCATATCTCACAACTGACCTGCCTTCCATGAATGGCTTCATAGCTCGGTAGGTAGAGTATCTCAAAACTGACCTACCTTCCATGAATGGCTTCATAGCTCAGTAGGTAGAACATCTCACAACTGACCTGCCTTCCATGAATGGCTTCATAGCTCGGTAGGTAGAGTATCTCACACCTGCCCTGCCCACCATGAATGGCTTCATAGAGCATCATCTCCCCGGCATCGCAGAGGTCCTGACGGCTTTAATAGAACTCACAACTGACCTGCCTACCACGAATGGCTACATAGCTCAGTGGTTAGAGCATCTGCTCCGGGACCACAGAGGTCGTGGGGTTATTAGAACTCACAGCTGACTTGCCATTGTTGCCATCCACGAATGGCTTCATAGCTCAGTGGTTAGAGCATCTGCTCCGGGACCACAGAGGTCATGGGGTTATTAGAACTCACAGTTGACCTGCCTACCATGAATGGCTTCATAGAGCATCATCTCCCCGGCATCGCAGAGGTCATGGGGTTATTAAAACTCACAGCTGACCTGCCTACCATGAATGGCTTTATAGCTCAGTAGTTAGAGCATCTGCCCCGGCAACGAAGAGCTTAAGCCAAGGGTACACTGATTCCTGTTGAGGTCTAAACTTTTTGCAAGAAAAATGTTTGCAACTGTTTAAGAGTGCCTTCGATTGACCCTATTCCATCTGTTCTGGAAAAAGAATAAAGTTTCAAAAATCGCTCGTGATTTGCAGAATAACCAAATATCTAGTTAAAAGTAACGACTGGGGCAAGAGATATAACTCAGTCGTGTATTTACTTTGACTTGGCAGGAATTTAGGCCAATAAGATTGAAGAAAGTTTTTACTCTGCTTATTCAATCAAACACACCCTAAGTTGCTTATGAAACTGCGACGATCACTTCTCGTATCCTTGCTTCACTGCAGGTTCATATGTGAATTTAATTCATATGCTTTCATTTACATCGCACCATATGTACTTTTTCTTCCAAAACTGGAACTACGCGGATTTCAAAAATACAAGAACCTTCTTCGTGGTCAGACTATTTTAACACCAGCGGTTTGTTGAACCCTTCCCTACTGTGAGAAACGTCAAAGAGTTCAGATTGGGTTCCGAATTTGCGTCAGGCTTTTTGCAAAACAGTGACACACTTTATGATTGGTTTTTTTATCTTTGAGGAAATACTGATTATATTGATCTTTGGATTCAAATCTCAAAGACAACAAGGAAAGTCTGGGTGTTGTTAATTTTGGATGTGAACTAAAGTACCGATTGTGTCCACATACACAAGCTTACAAATAAGCAACCTGTTAGTTGTAACGGAATTAACACCAATATTTGATGGATCTGTTTGAAAAAGCTATATTTAAGTTGGCACGGTACAAATATCCGGCGATTCTCTTTGGAGAAGCAGATAAAACAGCAACTTACGCTCTTGATGATTCTCTAGAACTGTTACAAAATATTAAAGATACGCTGAAAGTTACAAAAAGTGATCAAACACTATATGAATGAGCTATACCCCCAGTGACTAATAATATGGGTAAAATAATCAGATCATAAAGTTTTATGCACAGTAAGAGAGAAAAAAAGGGAAAACCACAAACCAACCGTTGCTGTCGCAATTCATTTGAGATGATAATGTGTTGTGAGAACTTCCACAACAAACAGTATTTGCGAGTTTCAGCCATTTATCGTTGATTTGAAACTTACTAATAGGTTTCTTGGAAAAAAATTAGCGTCGTAATGTTTTGGTGCTTTGTTTAGAAGAATGTTTTAAAAGAAATAATTAACACTAGTTGGTTTTGCGGTTAAAGAGAACTTCTTCCAATTTTCTCAAAGCCAAGGATTTCAGATTTATTGCGTGCGCACACACACTGGTTGTAGAAATGAGGAACCAATTCAGATAATGCCATGAAACTACTTGAAAATGCGTTTTGCTTTGTTTTGCTTGAAGCAAACCCGTAAAATCATTTAGTTGTTATGATTGTTATTATTATTGCTATTATCATTGTTATTACTATCGGGAAGGCTGAAGAAAGTGAAGGACTGCTGGATTGTTTAGTTTTACCTTACCGCAATGCATAATTGTAAGAACTAGTACTACTTAAAATATAGAAGCCACCTGCCAGACACAGAGAAAAAAACAGTTTGTTTTAGATCCACTTTTTCGAAGAATAAGATGCGATCTTTGTCAGTTTCAATTTGAAGCACATCTTCAATTTTTTTAGAAAATATTACACCACTCATTAAAGTGAATACGTTTATTGCAATACTTATCTTAACTAACAACGGACAGTTTTCGGGCTTTGGGTCTAACGCTTGATAGTTTCTTTAGCGAGAAAAATTGCATACAAGTTAACAGTTTTATTCTCTTATCAACTTAACTGAAATACAAAGAAAAACAAATTCTGTTAGTCAAAAGTTATCTTCTCAGATCGAACGTTTTATATTTTTATCATTTGTTTTTCTGTAAACCACGATCTGTCAGCTAACTGCGCTGAAATAGAATGACTGTTTTGATTTTTGTTTTAGTAGTGAGTAGCGATTCTAGACAACTAGAAGATCAGCTTGACATCTTTAGTCGACAAAAGTCAAAACATTGTATCGAGTTCAATAAATATTCTCTTTCGTGCTTCTGGCAAAATCCGGCGTTAAGTCAAAATGGCTCCAAACATCATAAGTTGCACGATGCTGGCTATAACTTAAAGCAAAGTCTATTGGGTTATCTTTTATTTAAAATTGAAATGTTTCTAGGAAAACTGTCATAGCAACCGACTAAGAAACTGTCGAAAGTGCTTTTCATGGTAACATCGAAGGATTCACCTGGACTCACATGCAATTTGAACTTTCGTCAGTTTAATGATATTTTCGAGTATTATTGGTTGTTTAGAAAAGAATGAGGTGAAAGTATATAACCCAGTTTTACATTTTGTAAATTGTAATTGCAGACTACAAATATTTGTTTATCTTTGATCGTAGAAACTTGGAGGAAAATTAGCATTTTGACACTCGATGAGTCTGCACCTGGACGGCCTTCGATTCGCTTTTGCATGATTTGCTATGCTTTATCCCTTTCCAATCAAACCTCGACATTTGTCTTGGAGTCAAGGAAGTATAAATAGTTTTAAAACTTAGTGTTTGTTCAGCTAATACTCGAAAGTGCTACTATTTAAACTTACAAATGGTCGATCTCCTTTTTTGTGTTTCGTTAAATATGTCCGTTAGCTGAATATTTTAGCAACGAACAACTGGGTCTGTTGGGTCATCCAGTCTTTAATATTTTACGATGGTTGGATGAAAAACTTTCAATGTAAAAATTTAATGTCACTACTCATTGTACATGAATTTATAATTTAATAAGTACAATGCAGAAACTGAAAACAATTGCGATTTTTTCGTTCAAATCTAAAAACGTTTCTGAAAACGTATAGTTCAAAGGCATACTTTCAACAAAGTTTTTCCACAAATTTCCTTATTATATCTAATGTATGGTTTGTTTCTGTTTTAAAAAACTGCTTTCTTCTGCTTAATTATGCAGTACGTCTAGTTGACGAAAGCAGATTTGATTTAAAACCAGCTAAATACAAGTAAATGTATGTTGAATATTATGTTTTGAGTCGTAATCATTACTGTCCAACGAGACTTGGCTGGTGAGCAATACCTGGCTTAGTTGTGCTTAAGACACCACAACGAAGTCCCAGGGAATAAACGGCAAAACTTATCAAAGCGATCAACTAATGAATTCGGATAATCCAAATTGTGTTCAAAAAGATTGCCTAGAAATTTATTCATAACACGGTCAATAATGAAGGCTTCTCGTGGAAAGCTGAAATCTTGTTTTTCTATTCATTATATCCAGGGCTAGCAACCAGCTAAGCAATCTCAAACAATCCAGCGGGCCCTCTTTGCTGGTATGAGTTGATAAATCTGTGAGTTATACAGCGTTTATCTTTGATTCACCGAGGCAGGGTTTTCCAGCATCTTCATAAAAGATGGATAACACTTTGCACCGCGTAAAAATTCGTCTAGATTGATCTTACCATCATTATCTCTGTCGAGTCGAGTAAATAATTTGTGCGTGAACTTTTCCGGTGTGTTCTCATCGCGAGGAAGGTTGACTCTGTCGCCAGCAACACGGAAAATGGAACGCACGATTTCTAACATTTCCTTGCGATCCACCGATCCTCCGCCGTCGGTATCGTACATCTCAAATGCCCAGCGCAGTTTCTGCTCCTGACTACCACGCGAAATAACCGAAAGGCCTTCGATAAACTCGCGGAAGTCTATGTATCCATCTTGGTTTTTGTCAAAGGTACGGAATACATGGCCTGCAAACAGCGAAGCATCCCCGGAAGGAAAGTGCTTTGCATACATCTCTGCAAACTTTGTCTTGGACATCTTCCCTTTTGGGCATTTTTCGTGAAAACCCTTGAACCAGCGCCGTAGTTCTTCCTCGTTAAATTCCGTTGAAAGCCGGAGTTCCTCGATGTCTTCCTCCACTAACTTGTGCTTGCTTGCTTTTTTCCCCATTTGATCTCGTCTGGTCCTTGGCTACTTACTCGACAAGTTAAGTTTCACTTCCTGAGACCAGCACGCTCGCCTTTCACAAGTGCTCGACGAACTTACGCGTCCCGCGATTTACACAGTTGCCAAAAGGCTTTAAAAGGACATCGCGATTGGTTGGCAGGGCATTAGCATACGGGCAGCCTCCGCACGCGCGTAAAAAAAAGTTGCAAACGCAAAACATTCAAACAATACAACTCAAAACCAGAAAGAGAGTATTGGGTGAATAATTTATGGCTTTGATTATCTTAATACGAGCCAATTGCGGGTTAAAACATGCAGAGAGACATCTTAGTTACTTCGTAAGTGAGATTTTAAGATATTTTTCCTTTAGTAAAAATCAGAAATTGATGTTCAATTTTTTTTAACTGTCTTGTTGTGTAAAATTAGCTGCTCTTCTTGACAGTCATTTAAAACAGGTGTCTAGAAAACAGGAGCTATCTGGTTTATTTTCTGATAAGAAACCAATTAATCTTATGCGATCACGTCATATAATATTAATAAAAAACAGAAAACTTGTTCTGACTTAAAGTCGAGAATAGAATTCGAACGCTTTTGATTTCTGGTTGGGCATCTCTTTTTTCAAAAAGTCGCAAAACATAAGTAAGCAAGTTGCTTCATCGAATATAGTTTGAAAAACACCCGATCAATCTGTTACCATCTGCTGGTCCTTTTTCGTTATAATGCAACAACTCATTACAGCCTCAATTTCATGGTGGATTGTTGTCGTGCACTTGGCCCGGTATCTGGCGGGGGTTTGGAGCCAAAACAAAGCGATAGTAGTTAAATGCGATCAAGGACAAATTTCTAGTTTCTTGAAAAGTTAGAATCCGTGGGAGATGCAAAGGTGGTTTTGGTATCTTTTGTGCAATTAAAGAAATAAAAGTGACACTTCCTTTAACAGGTTTAAGTGTAGCGTGTGATACGATCATATATTACTCGAAGGGCTGTTTCAGATATTTTCTGTTTTTTATTTTAAATTTTATGTTATGAAACTTGAATACCAAAGCCTATAGCTACTTTTGCTGTGATTGGTGTTTTATGGCGTCCTTTTATTAAGTATTATGTACTATTCTTGATAACCTTTGAATTCTAATTAGTCACTCCCACTTTAGCGGTATGGAGTTCTGATGCGGTGTAAAGTTTTCTGGTTAATGTAATGCTCCATCTTTTAAACACTATTTATTTATCTTTTCTGATTACATCCAAGCTGATTTAGTTTCTGTTTTTGACATAATGAAAGAAAGTAAATATTCTTTATTGTAAAAACTGACCTAACCTTGCCAATTATATAGCTTGTATTTTGAGTTTCCATGCACTTCAGTTAAATTGATTTTGGTCTGCAGCTGTCACACTCTGGTAGTTATTACACAACACAAATGCCTTTTAGTTTCAAAGCCACCTTACACTCTTATTGTATAACCCATAACTTATTAATAGAGACATCCACCTTTTGTGCTCTCAATTTATGATAAACAAAAGTGCTAACGAGTTATTTCTTAGCTAGAAAACTACAAAACAAGTTGCTGACGCACTAAAATGTGTGCAATCTAATACTATGTTTTCAACCATGCAATTCCGAACTGGTGCACCAAACGTGTCCTATGCCTTCTTAACATCAATGCCTTCACAAAAAAACCCTGAAAATATATTTTCTTTGCTTGCAGTACTTCAATAACTTGGTGAAATTAACCAGATAGGTGATATATTGACTTTGCTACTAGTTATGTGTATCATTTCATGTATTTTGATCAGTACAGTAAGCCCAAATGTCGACTCTTCGTTATCTATATTTGACATACAAAGTATACACTCGTTTTCCGGTATTAAAGTTTGCACTGTGTTATTTTTGCAAAACAATTTCAAAAGATTATTCATTATGACCTAATTCCTCTTCGCTCGAATTTGGTTTCACCGTTTAGAATAAGCGTTTCCTGTTCTAGGGATTTCAATGCACTTTCCTCTAAGGACAAAACTCATCATTGAAACAAAGCTAAAATATATGCGGAAATAGTCGAAAATGCATTGCTAGGTATTTGGTATCAAACATGAAACAGGTTAAGATTTCGAATTCTTTTGAGAACACGATAATGTGAAGAAATCCAGGGCAGTTATGTTTGAACGTCAAACAACGAGGGCAGAGAAAGGGTTCTCGATCGTTATAAGAACATAAAAATAACAATTTATCTTACCTAAGGAAACATTTTTATCATTTTGATCTATGTTTGTTCTAGTTCAGTACTATGTCTATGGGGAATTAGTGAGTGGGCCTTATCTTGCTTCTGTTTTTACGCCGTTGAAAGAGTTGAAAAACAAAGTATAATGTGGGTGGGATGGAAGAGAGGTCAGATAAGTGAGCCAGATGTCAGTCGCCCACCTAATGGTTGCTAATATATCAAGATTCCCCTACGCCACGCCGGGTTTTTATCTATGAATCAATTTATTCTGCTGTTCAGGTCCTCAGAAGTGCCACAAAAATCTTACGAAATGGGTTGAAACCAGCCGAATATGAAGCAACACAGTTATTCTTCTGACGTATGCAAATGTTGCTTCCCTGCAACTTCATGATCAAATAGCAATCAATAACAAACAAAAAAACACGAGGGCTTTTTTTATTTATATCCAAGATTAGCCAGCTAAACTGATAAGTACTTCGGGGAGCTTTAAATACTGAAAAACAGGAACTTAAAATTGTACTGTGGAATGGCTTTTGTCTATAATTGAAAAACAAACACTCGACCCACGCGTGCACATGTCAAACGAAACTATTTAATGAATACTTTGTAAAGTTTAGAAAAACCCAGAATTTCGGTAGCTTATTAGCTGTCCACGGAAGCATTGTTTAACTGGAAGTTGTATGCTATAAATAACCAATTTCGTTGATTGTCTGAAACTTGTTTTGTATTTATCCGTTCTGTTTATTCCAAACATTTTCTTTTGGTCAAACGTGCTTTGACCATAAACCATAATGTCAGAATGACCAACATGTTTAGTCGGAACAACCAATGTTTCCTAGTCCAGTCTTGACTAAATAAACTGTTCAAGGCAAATATATAGCGATCCCGAAAAAGCATTAAGAATGATATTTTTAACAATCCATTTTTGGAGTGTAGTCATTTAACAAATTATCAATAATGTGGTTTTGAGCCGAGGCACTTTCGTAGCAACATCCGCAGCTAAAATCAACCTGGCGTGCCTTTCATATGATACAACTACAAGAAAAAAATTCAATTGTGTGCGAGGTTAGCGCAGTTGGTAAGATCTCTGACTGCCAACCAGGAGATCCTGGCTTCAATCCCCGGCCAACAAAGGCAAAAAATCTTTGATTGGTCGAGAGCTGCTTACGAATACTTACGATTATTTAGCTGAAGCCAAAAAATTAACCATTGTCATTGGTCTGTTTAAATTTGTGTTCGAAACCCTGACGATAAAAAATCACGTTTTAAGCGTATTTTTGATAAAAAAAATTTCCTCATTCTTTAGAAAATAATTTACAAGTAATCGCCACAACAAAACTTTTTTGTTCGATCAAAAGTTAGTCTGTCAACAACAACGTTAAGTTTTCGTAAATGTACAAACAATGTCACAATTTATTTCAACGATCGCGAGTGCGTCACTCAAGTAGTGTTTGACTACTTTCTCCGAATAACCAATCATGGTAAGCGGCATGGCCACGAATATTAACATGACATTTCTAGAAACACTTGATATTGGATTCCTTTTAACTTAACAACCTTTATAAAAAAAGAAATCTGCATGCAAGTGTCCAAAGAAATCTAAGCGTGACCACGATACTTTCATGGAGTTTGAATTCCCGTGTTCATTCTTTGATTCCCGCTTTCTAGGCTGAACTTTGTTGGTCTGTTAATACAAGCTAAAATCTTTACCTATAAGAAGAAAACGAAGAACATGGACAATGAAATAAAGCTACTTTTTACCAAAGTTTGGTTCTAGTTTCTGCTTATATCCAGGAGCTGTTCACTCGATCATTGGGAGTTTGTTGACATCTTTCGCACAACGCCAGAGGCTGTCAATGACAGTTTCAGGCAATTTTGAATTGAGACCTCATTGATAGATAACCGGACCGCATTGAGTTAGAACTTTCCTGCCAGGCGTGGGGCGTTGAGCTTTCTCCTATAATTATCTGTGGGTAACCATGGGTACGCCTACTGTATAACTCTCACGTCCGCCGAACAAGAGATAAAAAACAAATGCTCACTCCAGAGCAGTCTGAGTATCTTTCAAATATATTTTTTGAAGTTCATAAACTTTGATGTCTTTCAAAAGCTCTAAAACGTAGATTCAGTTAAATCCTCAGAGATATCGGGACAACTAAGCTGCAAGTTTCAAGGCAACTCACGAAAGGTTTTATTAAAGAATTAAACTGAAAACAACTTAACTACGCATGTACGGCTTAGGTATCAAGGAGGGCGATTTTTTTTCTACGCCTACTTCAAAATGGCGGACGCTTACTAGAACTGCGACATTGCTAAAACTGAGACTCGTACTTAGAAAAATTTCAAGAAAAAAAAGAACTTAAAAATACCGAAGAATGGTGGGCATGACGAGGCTTGAACGTAGGACCCGTTAAACGGGAGTCACTGTTCACTACCACTACACAAACCTATCACTTCGCTGCCAACATTTCACATTTTTTGTATGTCTATCTAAAGTTTTTACAAAAGTAACCTGACCCAACCCTTGCCCTAGGTAAGTATAACCCTAAACAACCATCAATAGCCCTTTGATGTGAATTTATGAATAATAAATGAGCCGTGACAGTCCGCCATCTTGAAGTGGGCGTAAAAAATAAATTCGCCCAAGGAGGGACAGCTGTTTCGCTCTTATTTCTGTCTCGTCCCCAGGCGTTTAAAAAGCGGTTGTGAAGCGCGGCCAGTAAGCTCCCTTCCTAGTAAAGCCCCTAGCGCGCCTCTAACGCGCCTCCAGACAGACGCCTGGGGACAAGTCAGCTCGTATTTATAATCAGAGCTTTCGTCAGCGCTGCATAGTCAGACCTTTAAGACATAAGGTCTTTGTTGATACTCCCAAAGCAGACTCACAACTGTTGGTCCTGACCACGTCACACTACAAGAGTTGGAACCTTTGCTGCGATGTTGGCATGACGCAGTTGTATGGAATAGCAGGAGCCCATCAGTTTTTGGGGTCAACCCTTTTCGAGTAGATTTACCCGTAGAACGGCCCTCAGGAGAGGTTCCGCACGCGCACAGTTCAAAGACCCAATCGAAACAGAGCAAGAAAGAGTATACTGTTTTACGTCATATTCCCCATCAGACGCGCGCGAAATTAAAAATTGCGGACACAACGCTGCAAACGAGAAAGGTCTGTCTGGTCTTGCTTTAAAATCGGGAAAATGGATGAACGGAAAAGGCAAAACAGTCGAAGGATGGGATTTTGGTATCCCCCTTCGTTGGCCATATCTGCGGGAAAAAAGCTGTTCTAAAAACAAAGCTACTCCGCTAGACAGGGTTGACTCAATAAATTAGAGGAGATAGAGGCTCCTATTGATGGGCTCCTGGGAATAGTCATTACGATACACTCTTCAGATAAATGGTTTTATGTCACCGACGGGTTATCAAAGGATACTCAGGGCTCAGATTTTTATTATCCAAGTGTGTATCTGGCTTTTTCCACATGCACGAATAAAGTTTACCAAACACAACTTTACTACACATGGGCAGCTTAGGTCAGGGAAGTAGCAGCAGTACAAGGGCAGCTATTTCGCTCTTCTTCAGTTAGAACTCGTCAACACTGAACAAGACACAAGGTCAGGCCCGTAGGCAGGGTGGGGTGCGCACGCACCCCCCAAGAGCCAAAAAGGTCCGCCTGATGGGACCGTAAAGACTTAAATTGAACAAAAATAACGCAGTGATGGTAGAATTGACAATTTTATTGCATTTCCAGCAGTTTGAAGACTTCAAGTTTTCTTATTTTTTCCGGATGAGCATGCCCTCGGACCACTCAAAAACAGAAGCAGTGATCAGCCGTTCCGAATTAGATAAGAATGTCCCGATTACACTTTAGAATCCCGAACCCCGATTCGACTTTAGTCGGGGCACGAGTAGCCAATTTTGAATAACAGCTCTCAAAAACCAACGAGCAGTAAAACAGTGAACTATATTTTTGTGAAATTATCAAAATGTTTGTCAGCAGTTTAACAAACCGTTTAACTTGAATATCCAAGGGAACTCCGA
Organism: Umimayanthus nakama; assembly: GCA_027574985.1. Classification (NCBI taxonomy): domain Eukaryota; kingdom Metazoa; phylum Cnidaria; class Anthozoa; order Zoantharia; family Parazoanthidae; genus Umimayanthus; species Umimayanthus nakama. The sequence continues at coordinate 17,029 of JAOBRG010359906.1, forward strand.
GTTTCAGTCATGATGAATGACGCAAGAACTACAAAATAAGATCACATAATAATGCTGGCCTGTTCGATCGGTGGGCTTTCTATCTTCCCAGCATTTTCAAGTCAAACGTTTTGCTGCTAATTCACCGAGAGTGCTGGAAACGGCGTTTTAAGGCTTTCAAATTTAAAAATTTTCTGTAAATAGTACGTTTCCCGTACTAGTAAAGGTCGTCCCGAATAATTTGAATTTCAATATCCGTAAGTTGGATTCTCCACGCTGGATGTTTTTGAAAACAGCATAGCGTTTCATTCAAACGCTGGTTATTTGGTCCCGGTTCTTGAGGCACCCACCAACCCCCCCCCCCCCCCACAAAAAATCCCGGCTACGGGCCTGAAGGTCTTTTTTCCAGTGCCAGTTACTCTTAAGACAGACCTTGGCACCTAAGCTGCACATGCGTATTTAAGTCAAGACCTTAACTTCAGTTTCTGTAAAACCTTATCACTCCATTTTGGGCACTTTGTTTGGATGCCATACAACCAAACGTAGTTGTGCCTTTGTCCGTAGCAATATCTTGACCTTAATACGGTCCGAAGATCATCTTTACAACAATAATGATATCTTCGATTCTGATTTGCTATCAGAGTTATTTAACTTACGATTCATCCGCCATTTTGAAATCTGTCTGACAGACTCAAATTTAGGAAAGTGGTGCAGACTGTAAAGTTTAGATTTGACAAAGACCAACTTCCGCGAAACCTCCAAATTTCAGTTGAAAACTGATATAGCTTCAAATGCACCCTGTTCAGTTGGCATTCGGCAACCTCCGTTATATATTGTGATAAATAGCAACCGGTAGCTGGTCACGAAACATCAGCTGATGCAATAAAAATATTCTTTCGGCATTTGTAGTTTCGTTTAATGATGGATAGTTTGTAGAGTGGTATTTATCATTCACGATCTTTGCTAGCAATCTAAGAAATGATAATTGACTAAGGAATTGATCAACGTTTATTAAATGTGGCGCATTTTCCGCACTTTAAGTACACTCTTTTTTCACATTTATAAACACCCACAGAAAATATTTCAGAGTTCTTACTTCAAAATTATCACTCTGTAACAGTAATAATAAACCTCAGAGTAGAAAACCTTGACATTGTCGCTTTAGAATCATTCATAAATTTATCATACTGTTATTCAATTGGTTGTAGTTCGAAAACCTTGGAATGTTTTAACAATACATGCGGTACGCGCTAATTTAAACTTCATTTCTTAAGATGTATTCAAACTTGTCCCTATTGGAGACTGAAGCAAAAAAGAAGCTGTCACCTAAAAGAAGACAACGCAAAACAAGGAAACCACAACAACAACAACAATTTCGTCGTAGTGTGCAAACGTTTGCAGGAAGTCCTACGTTGCTTTAACTTACCTTCAGTCTCGGTATAATTAACAAGCTTTAAACTATGGCAACAAGAACGAAGCCGGTGCCGGTAAAGGACAAACTTTGTGTCTGGACATTTCCTGAAGGTTCGGAACCAGCAGTTCGTGTATTCGTGGAGGGCGGAAAGATTCTTTGCGAAGATTTGCTCAGAATTGTCACCCGAGCATTAGGCGTCTTTGAATGCAACATGCATTTCTTCGGTTTGTTCCGAGGAATAGAAAAGCCAACCAAAAAATACGGTCTCAACGAGTACATTTACCTGCCTTGCAGAGACATCATTTCGTATCAGCGATGGTCTTTCGACATACCTAGAGAAAAGATTCAGCTTTGTACGGACATTGGAGCAATGCACTTGCTGTGTGTTCAGAGCAAAGCCGATATACGAGCTGGTCGGATCAAGGTGAAACCAGAAGCTATTCCTTTGTTAGAGGAGTATTCAGATCCTCACTTTACTTGCGACAAACAGTTCGTGGAGCTGTGTCAGACTATGTATGGTTACGCGACTGTGCGTATCTCCAATTGCAAAATTCAGAGCGAATTGAAGCTGAAGGAGCTCAAACTGGAAGAGGGAAGTGACTTGACGCTTGTTTTAGCAAAACGAGGATGCGTCTTCAAGTCAGGTAATTTTGTCAGTTGTGTTCAGAGTTGTCATTGTCACACTAAAGATGGAATCCCGTCTGAGGGAAGTTTTCCTTCTGTGACGAGTTACCCATCCTACAATGAAATCGGGACCGGGACGAGTTTTTGGCTGAAAACTTGTTCAAAATTACCTGTCGCTTTACATGTACTTGTCGTTGATATAGCCGACGCGAAAGCTGCCCAAGTGGATGGGAAACTCGTTGAACTACGGCACAAATTCACAATAGACGAGGAACTCGTCTAACGAGAAACCTGTCTTGACGAGTTTTTTGTTTTCCAGTGTGAAAACGGCTATTGCTATATCCTGCTCAGTGACATGTAAAAAGTGCGGAGATCTGCATAAAATATTGTATATGGGTTTTGTGGAAAGTTTCAGATCTAATTTTCACAACAGGAGAAAGAACGTTATAAAGCAAACAAACAGCTAGTTTCTAAATTTTTGGCAGTTATTTCAAATTTAGAGTGTTTTCAGCTATGGAGTGCTAGAGTTAGCGATCTACAAGGAATCAAGTTTTCTTTTTCCAAAATACAACAAACACAGAGCCCGCATACTCTTAAACACAAACAAATTCTGCAGGCAAGACATTCTTTTTATATTAACGACATCTAACACCACTGAGATGTCTGGCCTTGCAAACTTTTCTTTCGGTTCACCATGTCGTCAAGCGACACTCCACTGAAGGCAAAGACAGGAAATATTCCGAAGCTGAAGCACGTAATAGCTTAAAAATTAAGTATCTTGTCAAAGTTGCCATTCTAATTACCAGTCTACAACTTAACAACAAAATTTTGAAAAAAAACTCCCTTTTTCTTATCCTTTTCAAATCTCATATACTTAGATAGTTAAAACTACTGTACTTTCAAGGGCGTAAATCTCTGTTTCAACTATACATACGTTCTTAACATTACTGTAATAGGCGTTTAATTACATTGTTTTTTCTGTTTTACTGGCCACACTAAATACGAAAACACTGTTCATGACTTTGATTGGCCGATATAGTTCAACAAATGATAACAAATATATTAAAGAATAATGCCGAGTCGGACAGCGGTTTCCGTGTCTAACAAATGTCGTTACACTTGAACAAAGGTAACAAATTTTCCCTGTTCTTTTTCATCAAGAAAAATTTAAATGACGCCATTTTCTTCAACAATTATAACTTGAACTGAACTCGTTTCTTTACTCCCGGGACTAAGCAAGAAGCACGTTTGGTTTTACATAACTTAAACCTAAAAAACCCATAAGCTTCCTTTCTTCTCGAGGCCCTCAGTGGATGAGCTTTTTTTGAGATTAATTTGAGGCCCTGGTTCCTCAAAACCTCTATTAACGTAACCCAGAGTTAGTCCTAATCCAGGGTTAATTTATCCGTGTTTCAAAAGCGTTCCTCAATCGTCGAATCAGGCGAACGGATTAACTAACCAAGGGAGAGCGCTATTTGAGTTTCTAAGGAACCAGAAACAAGACGCAACCAAATGAACCTCGTTTATTCCGCGCAAAAGGTGACAGCTGGGCTAATGAAAGAGTGCAGGCAAAGTGGCTTGTGCTTTATGAGTGTGAACGGGATTTTTCTCAAGTGCATCTTAAGTCGACCTTAAGCGCACTTTTAGATAAGTGTACTTGGAGGGCACTCGAAATTCTAGTGTGAACCGGCATTAACAGAGCTAATACTTGCTACAAGTTACGGTCACCGACACAGAGTGAGCGCACGTGTAGATGGAGCTAAGTTTCAGTCTATTTGTTTTTTGTATATAAAACATAAAAGTTCGTTACTTTGACTGGTACAGCATGAAATGAAGAGGTGACCTTTTTCAAAGCCATAAAGGGTTATAAGGTAAAGGTTCCTCTTAAAAAGACAAAAGCAGTGCACTTAACCAAGTTTGCATATTTACCAACCATATTTCCTCGAATAAACGCCGCGGCGTTTACTAAATTTTTTAAGATTTGAGTGCGGCGTTTAATCGAGGGCGGCGTTTATTTAAAATGTTGTTTATTTTTTAAACAACCTACCGTAACTTTACTTCAAAGAGTAGAAAAAAAAGAAACAGTTATTTTCTGGCTGTACCGATAAAGCTTTACAGTTTTAAAACTACAATATTTTGCGCTTGTAAACGTGTAGTCTAGTGACTGTTGCCACAGCAACATGCATATTGCTTATCTCTCTTCAGGAGGAGTACTGTTCTTTGCGCCATGGCGGAAGATCCGCCGTTGGTCCCAAGTACAGGGAAACAGCATCCACTTTGAGATCTACTTCCAAGAGGATCTGAGTTTCGAGTGGGTGGAGGTAGAGACAGAGCAGGCCGCATACTTGATCGCCGTCATCGGCGAGATGGTCTACATGATGCAGAAGGAGGAGGAGGGACCGCAGGACACAGTGAGTGCTGGCTCCGTTTGTTAGCTCATCAAAAAGACTTTCCTTCATTTTCAAAGCTAAATTTGCAATTTTCAGGGATTTTTTTTCAAACTACCCCTTGTGTCTATTAATGTTTCTCAGGCGCTGCTCAGCCGCTTTAAAAGTGTTTGGGCAAGAGAAGGGGAGTATGTTGGGGTGGGGAGGGGGCGGGTCTTACCTACCTCGTTCCCGGAGTATGAGGGAGACCTGGGAACGAGGTTGAAGTCTGACTGGCTGATTTGTAGCTTGAATGGGGTAAGGGCCTGAAAACACATTTTAGTTACTCTTTAACATTTTAGAAAAGGCTGATGCTATAAAGATGTGTCCCTCTATGTACATCTTTGCTAGTGACAGCAACCATAGTAAACAGAACGAGCTAGTTACGAGACTCAGCCAGTTTCTTTGTTATAAGTTTGTGCTCTCCAACTCTTTTGTTCGTTGACCTTAAAGAGGTATTGACATGCAAATGAAAATTTTAACCTGTAGAAACATTTGGGCTGAAAAACAACGTGCATGGTCACGGTTCGTACAACCTAAAATAAAGCAGCTTTGTATATTTCTTTTAAAGTTTTCTGAATTTAGCTTCCTATAAACAACTTAGTTTTATCACCTGTTCTTGACGGAGTAGCATCCTATCCAAGGAGAGCCAGGCACTGACTCTTGGACCTGTACAAAGTCAACTGGCAGTAGAAGTTTTTCTATACCTTGAATTAAAGATTTTGGCCAACTATCCCTAGCTCTCAGAAAAGCCGGCCCCGCCGACCTCTATTGATTGCTGGCTCGTAGTTTTAAGTGTCAGGGGCGAACCATTTGATCTTTGAGGCGGGGGGGGGGGGGATTTTTTGAAAAAAAAATTTCTGCAAGCCAAGTTCTCGTAAAAAAAATCCTGCAGCAACCGGTGAACGAAAAAAATATCCTGCATCATATTCAAAAAGGAAAAAATGTTGCAGTTCAAAACAACCCTGATTCCTGCCAGTGTTTTGTATCAAAAAAAATTCTTGCACACTATGGGACATGAAAAAAATTCCTGCTCACCAAAAAAGCCCCTCCTCTCCCCTCCCCCCCCAAAGATAAAATGGTTCGCCTCTTAGTAGTTTTCAGTTTACACGACGTTTCTTGTTTTGAAGCTATCTAAGTTCACCCGAATGATTCCAATGCCAAAACTAACGTGGAAGTTAATCAAGAGCGAGCTGTTTAACAAGAAGGACAACAAAGATGACGACTTGAACCCCCCTGTATTCGACGAGTGGCAAGCCGAAGCCTCCTCCGACGAGGCTGAGAGCTCGGACGAAGAAGAAAGAAGCCGAAGATATCCCACTGGCAGAGCGTCTAGCAGTACAACATCACTCAAGTCTGCTGTGTCTCTCAAGAAAGCATCGGGATACCGCGCGTGATGTGTCGGGAGTTTTGAAAAATTAGTGTTTGTTTAGGGGATGCAACAAGTTGTGTCGAGGATTGAGCCACAATCTGCCTTTATTGCGGTTTTAAATTTATTTATAGAAAAAAATGAATTATAGTAACACAGTATCGCAGTTGATAAAACTTCACAGGTATTTTGCTAGTTTTTATGAGAAAACTGACGGGGCGATTGGTTAATCTTAAAGGAATTTTTAGTTTTTATGCATTTTACGTCCAGCTAATATGACCATGTGACTTCATCAGCAAAACTGTAATCATTTTAAAAGCCTGCTCTTAATTTAAGGAACTTCTGGAAAGAAGATTAAGTATTTTAAACACTGAAGAGTTAATCAGATAATTGATTATCAGATCCGTAATTTTTAATCAGAACGTTAAGTAGATTCTAAACATGAAAAAAACCCACAAGTGATATATACACTTTAAACCCCCTTTTTTATCTTTCAATTCTGAATGTTGAAACGCAGAACCTATATTATATAGCGTTTCTGTTCCCAGGATGTTTTCAGTAAAGGAATGTTTCCCTTTACTCTAGTGCTCAAAATAAACAGGGAGGAGCTTCAAAGATTTTGAAGAACTTTTATAAAAGAGAAGGGACAAAAAGATGATTATCCTTAAACACTTTATTAACTTGGCTCAACATCAACATTTCTTGTATATTGCGGAGCCACTAATTTAATAGTACAGTCTATGATGTACTTACAGTATGAACTTCTTTGTATGCTTAAATTAACAGGGGGGGTTAAAACAAGCTGCAGGGGGTCTCCAAAAATCACGAAAAAAAAATAAACGTCCCCCCGTTCATCCTCAGCACGAGAGTAGCTTCCCTCAAGGTTCCCTAAACTGCCACATGAACAAGACACTGAGCGCACGACGCTCGTCTGGTTCTTTATTCCGTATGGAAGAAAATGGCAGGTAATTTGAAAAAACCCAGGTAATATTGCGCAAAGGAAAACCTTGCGCAAAGTATTTATTCGCAAAACAATGCTACCACTTCTAATAAAACGGTTCTGTTAAAATCGAAAAACAAAGCATAAGTTTACCAAGTTTTCGTCAATCCGCGAAATGCGATTTGTGGAACAACAACTATTTAAAATAAAGATAAAAAGACTAGAAATCTCGAGGTAATGCAAAATTTTATAAAAGGAGATCTAATGTGAAGGGGGAAAATGAAACTATCCTGAGCTCTTTGGGTGTTTATACAGAAGTACCGAATTTATTAAACTTTCTACTTAGTGTCTGATAAACCCAAGGCAGTATTTCATACGAATATTGTTACAACGCTGCCCCGAATACTGCACCAATGAACAACTGAGTTGTAGTAAAAGGGTGGAGTTACGTGCTGTTTGTTGGGGTGTTCAGGGGGCAAGCATTTCACTCTTACTACATCTTCAAGTAAGACCTTGAAGACACGGCAGTTGTTTAATATTTTTTTGACTGTACATTTTGTAGCCATGTGGAGCAATTCCATTTGATTCAACAAGTTGATCAATTCTGCTGTAAATGGTTACATGTATCTTTGACCATTTCTTCGAGTGATCCGGTTCAAATTGACAACACTCAGTTCTATAAGATGAACCTTAAATGGCAGTACACGTAAAGAGCAGCAGATGGCTTTTTGATCAACAAGGATCTTCCAGTGTTAACAGCATAAACTAACAGAATGTTACCCAGCCCCTTGGAAACAGTACCTATTTATTTTACCCATCATTTCTTTGTGCAAACCAATAGTGTGTTACATTTAGTCATAAGCAGTGTAATGACCTAACTAGCTCAATCGCAACCAAGACAAGTTCAACAAATGGCTTTCCACAACAATAAAAAATTGCTTAGAAAAAACCTGAACATTGATTGCCTTTTACATTTGTAGTTTAAACTGACAATTCCTAACAAAATAAAGCCTTAAAACTATCGAAGGTTTACTTAATAAACAACTTAATGTTTATATGAAGGTTTTTATCTTTTTTAATATTTAAATATTAGGCACCAAATATGATTGAGAAACAAGACTTATCAGTATATTAAGGTTGCCTTCCACCTGTCCGATCTAGCCGGTTTGACATCATATACAAGTTCTCAGAACTGGTTCTGGCCAGAAAATGGTCCTTATCGTGGATCAAGGCTGCTCAGTTCTCCCACTCTTCTCAGCCAAACCACGAGAATTTGGAGAATTGTGGAGGGAAAACACTTGTACTCGCCTTGGACCTTTCCATTTAAACTGGTCAGAACCAGTACTTTTCGACTGGCCAGAACAAACAAACAGCAAGGGCCCTGACTTTTGGATTTGGAAAAACACACTCTTAATAATTTATGGCATTGTTTATCTCCTTCGTGGTCCACCAAGAATTTTCTTGGTTGTTGCCTTTGCTGGAGCCTTTTTCTTGCCCAAGGAACCAGAAATGTTCTTTGCAAACCAGTCGGAAATGTCTGGTAAGTCCTTTGACTGGTTGAACATGTTCATTGATGACTGCATCTCCTACAGCAATATGAAAAAAAATTTATGACATAAATTTTTATTTGCTTCAGCTTCATTAACTGAACAAGTGATTAACAGCAAAATACAAGAGCAACAAGTAAATAGAATAATTAGAATGCACTGATTTATCAACAGAAGATGAATACCCACTATTAGCATATACCCAACTTACTATTTGAGCACTAAACATCTGAAGCTTTTCTGAGCTCAATGATTAAGCACAGACACACGTGTATGCAGTTAAGTGATGAAAGGAATCTCTGTGCTGCTATTCATCTTAAACTCTATTTTTTCCCATTTTTTATTTCTGTTCACTGTCAGTGGTAAAAGCTAAAACAATCATTATCCTTCCACACACTATCACCTTTACTGCAGAGATTGATTGCTTACTATTCACTATTTTCGTTTTCACCTACATGTATGAAAAGCCAAGATGAACAAGGAAAACCAGGACTTCATAGTGCAAAGACATGTGAAAATTCAAATAGTTTGATTCTCTTTATTTAATGCAAATGAGAATAATTAATTACTTTTAAAAGTGCTATTTACAGTTCACTTATTGGGTGATGGGTTTAGTAATCATCCACCACTAGTCACTTCCAGGGGATTCATTAACTTTTGAAGTAGAAGGGTACTGAAGATAAAGTAGGCAGGTACCTACCAAACAATTACAAGTGATATCGAATAGTGTATATTAAAACAGTGAGCGTTGAAGTTTAAAGCTACTTTAACTGTACTAAAGAATAAGTGGGCATGTTCCCTCAGTAAAGTTTTGAAAAACGGATATTTCCAGTGTTTGGAGCAGAGTCGACCACTTCCACCTTTTACGAGACTGACTGGATTTTTCGAAAATCGCCATTCAGTCAGTCGAATAAAGACATTTAATCACGGCTAAATCTTGTTGAAGCAGAAAGGCTTCGGGTTCGGAGATCAATGTTCTCCCAAGTGAGGCATAGTAGAAGGAGATAAAATTGTAGTAGTTCGAGAACTTTGAAAATCTAAGGGGGTCTGGGGGAATTGTCCCCGGGGAAATTTTGCTAATCTTTAACTCTTATTTCTACAGATCCTGCATTTTCAGAGCAGTTTAGTAGGAAAAAGGAGTTTAAATAAGTTTCTCAAAGAACCTTATTCAGACATTTTTACTTCATAATTTTCAACAATATTACAAGGCCAACAAAATCAATATATTGACAAGACACTGAAGACACTGAAAATGAACAATACTAGCAGTTACAAAACTGTGGAAAACACGGTTTGTCACTCGGATTCTATCAAAATCCATCAGTTTTTTCAACCATCACTATATGTATATTCAGTTAAAATATACCGGTAAGTGAACAGCACAAAAATGAAGTGCTGAAAACATACTTGCAAACATCATCGACAGTAAGAGAGTTGAACACTTGAAAAGGTAGTTCAATGTCATAGAGATTCCAACCCTCCCGTGCTAGCCGGAAACCTGCCGTTTTAGGGGTCGTTTCCAATCTGCCCTCCCGTTTATGCTTCAAAATCTCCAAAAGCAGTGCTACCAACCTTCTGTGTTTCTGGATCAGCTGTGGCCATCAGTTTTGGCAAAACAAGCAGCAGCAACAGGGGAAGAACCATCATTATCACCTGAAAACATGAGAAAACACAAACTCGAACACATGTAACTACATACATGTGTATGTTACACAGAATCTGGTCTCATTTAGTGAAAACACTTACTGTATCTCCAATTTCTGTTCCATTAGGAGAATAGGTCTGTGACTGACTGCCTGGAAAACTTGGAAAAACTTTTTCCAATTTCTTAATCTAGATTCTATTCTCACTTACATGTACCGGTATATTCCTACTGGAGGCTGCAAACACATGTTTTCTACTAATTTCAGTAAAACTTGCTGCAGTTTTACACAAAATATAATTTTTGAAAAACCCAAGAATTGTTGCCTACTGAACACAAACATCACTCACATGCCAGTGTTCTAGCCAGCTTTAAAAAACGACAGGGTGCCCTAATTTGCATGTCATTAATATTCATGATTTGTAATTTGCATTTCTCGATATTCATGAAACAGAAGTTAATAAATATACAA
>JAOBRG010359907.1:0-12695 GCA_027574985.1 Umimayanthus nakama
ACATTATACGGTATTGGACTGGTAGCCAGTGCAAATCTTTCATCACAGGAGAGATGTGGTCAAAACGCGGAGTATTCTACCACTGAATCAAGCTCAAACTTTAAGTTAGTGTTAAAATCCATTTTGGACTTTAAGTTGAGTTTACGCTACATCGTGCCAACTAGTAAAATTGTGAAATACGACTTCGTCAGACGTGTTACATAAATAAATCCCAAATGTTGTTGCGTTCCCAAGTTGCGTTGCCAAACTCAAGTTAGCTAGTATTAACTGGTGCGGACTGATACCTAACAAAATTGAACTTTATTGAAGGTGATACACAAGACACAAGGTAAAAACTGTAATTGGGTCCATGATTGTTTGAGTTAGACTTGCAATTTCACAAATACTCAAATCCAAAACTTGTAATGATTCGTTAATGACTTACATCTTTCCACTCTTAAACTATTCAATCTGTTGTTTTTGTGTTTAAATTGTGTTTTAACGTTCTTTTGTGAGACGACGCAAGAGTCTGTGAAAAAGACACTCATTTAGTTTATAGTTACATTTGAGTCAGTAAAATAGAAATGAATAAAACAGCCACAGTTCTATGTTAACAGAACAACAGCGACTTTTCTGATCACGATTTCCAGACCATGACAACGTTGGAACTGAGACTCGTTCTATTCAGCGTAATGTCCACTCTTGTGTCCCGCCGAGCATCGGGACAGTTCGTAGATGGCTATGAGTATTTTAAAGAATCCGCTGACCACCACCAAGAGCTGACCCGACATCGCATGGAGCGCGTTCAGCAGGCGAGTGAGGCATACCACGAACACCAAGTGGCCTATCACGAGCATTACAACGAGAACTTTCATGACGCCATGGAGAGCCAACAGACAGGCGAGGAGCAGATGAGCGAGAAGTTTGAAGACGATCACGAGAAGCATTTCATTGACTCTCTTGGCAGGAGAAGAAGCCGAATTGGCAAGAAAGGTAACTAAGTCAAACTGGGGTGAGAGCACGACAAGAAACAAAGAATGTGTAGGATGGGTTAGAATCGGGGTGTTGGGTTAGTTTAGGGTAGGAGAGGCTCAAAAGCAATGTGTTAGGGTGTTGTAGGGTAAGGATGAGTAGATTAGGGTATGTTGGGGTGAGGTAGAGTTGGGTAGTTAGGGTGTTAAAATAGACAGGAGGAATCCCACAGCGGTGGCACATCGGTTGAGTTTTACAGCGACTAATGTCACACTGCTGTTTAAACTAATGTCACAACGGTGACAATATACCACTAGTGTAGCATTAATGGTAATGAAAGTACTGTACATGTGACAGCGATAGCAGCATTAGTGTGTCATCGATGCAAACTGACAACAGTGCAACAACGGTGACAATGACGCTGTGACAGCGTTGTCAGTTTTTAACGCTGTGACAGCACTGTCAGCTGTCATCGCTGTCACACTAATGTAAACATCGCTGTCACATCGGTGTCATAACCATGTAACATTACTACCCGAACCATCGCTGTCACAGCGCTGTGCCCGTTTTCGCTGTCACAGCGCTGTGTGCATCGGTATCCAGCCGCTTAAAGATTCCTCCTGTGTAGGGTGGTACTGGTGTATGGTAAGGATGGGTAGATTAGAGTATATATAAAGCTGATTCGTGTTTCCTTACTAAAAAATGCACAAGTTGTCGTGAACAAATAAGACTGATCGAAATAATTAGAAATTATACGCTGTTTTAGTGTATTCTAAAAATGTTACGAAGACCGAGTAAGGCTAATTATATAGCGCCTTGTTAGATGTTTTATGCTTACGACCACTTTTTTCCCACTTGTAAACCAGGCTTGAATGGCATTGACAACAAAATATTTTCATTTTTCAGGAAGACCCACTCTCGATCACAAACAGGCAAAATCATTTTTGAAACAAACAGTCTGAAGATAACTCGGGGAAAAGGGGAGGACAAAGCACTAGAAAAGTAAGCACGAGCATGGACTATAGAAGATAGAGCAAAATAACGGCGGTTTTAAACTAACTGAATTTTACTAATATGTGCTCCAGAACGTTCTACAGCTAGACTTTTGCCATGTGGTTTGTCCTATTGTATTGGCGGTAGGTGTAGAGTAAGTCGATCGTCATAATAATGTTGATTTTCATCTCTAACAATCTTAGGCACATCGGCAAACGTTGTGCGGTTACACACATTCTTCTTTGTCAGTATTTCAGAGATAAGTTTTGTCTTATAGTTTTTCCACCGCTGGTTAATCAGAAAACTCTCGAAGATTTGTTCTCGCGTTGGAAGTTGCTCCATGAATTCATTTTTCATCTGTTCTAACTTGCGCCCACGATCTCGCCTGTTCAATACTGTTTTTGGCACCAGAACTAACTCGACCTTGCAAGAAAAGATGCACTGGATTAGTCAGGGCTCACAAATGTTTCCAGGCATTGAATTTAGGGTCATTTGGGAGTTGAATTCAAAAGACTTTATTTGCTGTAGTATATTTGTCCAGACGAATAACTCACGATACAGCACTACTGGCGAAATAATTGATATTTTTTACTATGTAAATAATTTTAACCTTCTCGGTGTTTGCCTCAACAAACAAATGGACTTTCATGATTTTGGATACTTTAAATATCTTTCACTAAATTCATCTTTACCGCAGTCCCTGTAATTGAAATTGTACTTTTAAGACTTTTGTCAAAGAACCATTATGCTCGTATCATGAACGTTTAATTAGATTGATGTTAATATTCATGTTCTTAACAATGAAAAAGCTCTCTCTGTTTGTCATAATAAAGTATACTTGCTCTACCAATATAAATGTCTGGAAGTACAAGTAGTTAAATTTATACTGACGCTGTAAGGCGAATAAAGGTTTCAGTAAACATGAATACGATCGAAGTTTTAACTTTCTGACAGATACGAAAAACTAGTTTTGGTCATGTCCTCACCAACTTCAATACATTTTCCCTTCTCAAACCTTGGCCAATATAGGTGTCTGGTCGTACAAGCAGTTTATTTTATACTCAAACAGTTAGAAGAATATAGATCACGTTAAAGACGTTTATGATTACCGTTTACCTTCCCTACTGATAAGAAACTAGTTTTAGTCATGTCCTCTCCAACTCCAAAGCATTCTCCCTTCTCAAGCACTTGAACTACTAGGAAATAACTCCTGTATGTCTCATTCCTTCCAAGTTTAAAAGCCGGGTCGATATCCTGGTTTTTCCCGACAGGGGGGAGCAGTAACGTTACAGCTCGTGTGTGGAGTTGCTTTGCCACAAACTTCATTTCTTTCACCACACGAACTGAACCCGACTTGATGAAGTACACGAAGTCGGTCGGTTCACCCATGTCTCTTAGTAGAACCTGTAATGTGTAGAACAGCAGGCTTCAACGATCGTAATGCTTTATTTTAATTCGTTTTTTTAATTTTCGGCTGCTGAAAGATGGAATCGATTTAAATATATTTTAAAGAATTTGCAGTCTCGTTATGCTAAAAGTAATAAACAAAGATGCGGGACTAATCTAATAACTTACATAAAATTTTTGAAATTTGTCACTAATTTTAGTTTCTAACTTGCTTAGGCCTAGTTTAGACATCGTGCTTTCACCGCACCGAACTCAATTCAATTTGGCGCAGTGTCTGGCACGGCCAAAGCACGGTTGCGTTTTAGACACGGCACCGAGCACCGCTCCCAATTGCTTTTGGACTAAAATATGTTGGTTGCTCAGGTTTACCACGCCAAGTTCTGGCACAGTGCTTAATCGGTGTTCCAATTTAGACATCGAGCTTTCGGCGTGCTTTCACCGCGCCAAATTGAAATAATTGAGTTCGGTGCGGTGAAAGCACGATGTCTAAACTAGGCCTTAGTATGCCAAATCACTCACTTAGATGCTTGTTACACACTTACATTTACTTATTTATTTACTTATTTGTTTACTTACTCACCTAACTACCTACTCAGCTAGTTACTAATTCACTCACTCATTCATACACATGTATTTATTTATTTATTTACTTACCTACTTACTTATTTATTTATACTTACTTACATACATACTTACGTACTCACTCACTTAGGCCTAGTTAAGACATCGTGCTTTCACCGCACCGAACTCAATTATTTCAATTTGGCTCGGTGAAAACACACTGAAAACTCAATGTCTAAATTGGCACGCCGATTAAGCACTGTGCCAGAACTTGGCGCGGTAAAGCTGAGCAACCCACATATTTTAATCCAAAAGCAATTGGGTGTGGTGCTCGGTGCCGTGTCTAAAACTCGTTATCGCAGCTTTATATTTTCTGTGAGAACAATTATTGTCCTTAAAGGATTATCGCTCTTTCCCAATAGGCGAATCTTTGCTTTCATATTTTGTCTCATTGGCATACATTCCTTAGGTTCTTATTCAGCAATTAAGTCTCATCAGCTGTAAAAAATGACAGGGTTTCGAAAGTCCAGTGCGTATAATATCGTTTGTGCGTCGCATGTTTAAAACTCGAATTTTTATAGCAAATGTAGGGCTCATTAACGATTTTGCCACCCAGCTGTTTTGCGCAATTTTGAAAGCCAATACATTCTCAAAACTGATCGTAAACTAAAACTCTGCAAATTGTGTTGATAAGTAAGTTGCAGGAAAAGCTTTTTTAGGTTCTGCGTTCAATTCTTAGCTAGCTGGATTATTTCTCCCGGTTAATTCGTATGCTAACGAATACAAGTGTAAACAATGTTCGCCTAAAAAGAATGAGCTGCCCATCCATCATATATTCCTTGTAGTCTTGAGGGAGATTTTAAAAAAATGACTTTCGCAAAACTTTTTTAAGTAGAAGCAGGAACTAACTAACTAGAGCGGCCTCAGCCGAGCTGCACGCCTTGAAGCCCAGTGTTCACGGTTCATCATGTCTTCATGGTGTGTAGCTTAACAATGTGAAACGCGGAAACGTGAGACCTGGTAGGTTGTAACTCCTAAACCAGGCCTGAAGAAGGAAGCAGGGCCCAAAAAGGTTGGTTTTGTGGTCCTTAGAAAGAATATTGCTGTACCCTAAATGTATTCTATCCAGTCTTGCAAGTACAGGGGATTTTCTGAGAGGCCTGCTCGTGCAACATAGAAACGAGGTTGTACCATTGATCTTACAAAAATCGTCAATGAAATTGCACAAAAAATGCAGCACAAAATTTCGCAGGAGAGTAGTTAACAATTCAGTACCATTAATTTCCATAAAAAGGCAGGTATTAATAAACTTTTGTTGCTATGGGAACTGTTTTAAACGCCGCAACATTCGACGTCCTGTTTTTATACTCTTAGCTAAGTGTAATTGTAAACACAAACATTACAAACAAGTACACTAGTTTACACTTGTTGGCAGGCAAAATCTAAAAAGAAAAAATGACGAGCTCTTTGAAATTTCAGTTTCAAGTTTAAAGTGTATCGTCTTCAATTGAAGGCAAACTCTAATGGTTTTTGCAATAATGTTTAGGTAGGTTAGTATGAGCCCCTTATCCGTAAACTTAAGGTTTTTTTTTTAGTTTGAGTTCCAAGACTCGCTGAAATGTTATAAAAATGTAATGAATAGGCTTGTTTGAATGCTTTTAGCTTACAGCTCATGTCTCAAAACTAAAACAAACAACCGTGTTCACAAAACGTTTCATGTGTTTGAGCTAGTGAACGTTCACTGAATGTTTGCTTAAGAATTTTACAAGTTACTGCTGATTCAATAGTAAGCAGCGTTATGTTCTTTTTGTTTTTCTACATTAAATGACCTTCCTAATAATCTCAGTTTAGTGACGGGAGCGTCCTCGCGAAAAGCCTTTTTAATTACTAGTTTTGAATACATAGTAGATCTCTAAACTAGGTTTTCAAACATGTTAATTCAGAACTTATAAGGGCTTAGTCAGCATAAGAAAACACCAAAACCTTTTTAAAGCATTAAAGCACATTAACTTTAAGTGAAACAAGCAACACGCAGTGCGGAAACCAGTGGCTGTTGGACGTAGTTTTCAGAACAATGTTTTCATTTACGAAAACAACGAGACCCTACGATGTCGTCTTGACAACATATTTTTATTTTTTGATGAAGAAGAAATGTGATACTGTAGACCTAGGGTTTTAACGCAAAGTAAAGAATGTAAAATCAAATGTTGTAGTCAGTAACAGCAATTTTGTTTGATAGGCAAAGATCTGAGAACCAGCGTGGCCGAGAGTACGTGTTCACGTAGCGAATTATCACAAGCGCTTACCATTAGAGAAAGAGACAGATTCTCGAAGTAATGCTTATCGCCTCAGCAAAGCCAGGGTAAACATAAAAAACTGCGGCGCACCTAGTAATCTTTTTTTCCGTGGGAGTAGTTAAAATAGCTGTCAGAAAATATGCGAAACTATGTTGATGCGGCTAAACAAACTCTGAAGGTTGCCACTTTTCATAATGCAACGTTTTAAACTAGCCTACAAAATTTTAATAAATTTGTTTGTGTTTAGGGTTTACACAAGATTTTAGTTAGATGATACCAGCTCAGTGGACTGTGTGTGTCAAATCAAAATTCAACTTTGGCTTCAAGTTTCGAATCCTATATCAGTTTGTTATTATTTCCTGATACCAGGTTCAGTTTCACATTTTTCAGATTGAAACAGTCAGACTGAATGCACTTCTTGTCTCAACATAGCTCTTCCGATAAAGGCGAATAAATAGAGCGAATAAAACTAAGAGTTACCATTTCTATTTATTAACTAATCGGTGTTTTCTTGAATATGTACTTTTACTTTTTCCGGCTCAGTTCTTGCAAGGCTTCGGACGCTCTTGGCACTGTGCCGAAACTGCCAAAAGATTGCGGGTTTTCATTTTACAACCAATTGTCTAAAAGTAGGTGCGTATGTACTCATGTATATATATTCGGTTTTGAATCAGCAAACAGCAAGACATTCAATATCAAAACATTGTTTCTAAGGAAGGATGTTTGAAATGAATCTGCTCATACCTCGTTAGTTTCATCCTTACTTCATATGGGCGATTTTCGGTTGACAGGAACATGAACATGAAGTAGTTATAGTATCAAACATCCAAGTGAATAATATCGTATTTTTAGTCATTGGAGATATTTGATGCTGCCTTTTACAACACCGTTTGAACTGACAACTAAACATAGATTCGCTTTCGAAAATAATGTAAAATAAATAAACTATACGTAAAAAGAGTTTCATCAGACAGCTTAATGATAATATTATCTTGATAAGAAAACCAAACTGCTGTTGGCCTCTTTTTACCATAACTGACTTGGCTTTCCTCTTGGCAAAATTTAAGGTTAAACTGCTGACTTCGACAAACGGAAATCTCCAATCAACTCTTTAATCTTGGAAAAACATTCTTATGTGATTGCAACGCATCTCCGAAAAGGAAAAACTGTGACTTTGAACGTTTTTTTAGTCCTTTTTGCTTGCTTAATTGAACTGGCTATTGAGTTTTGCAGTAGAAAGGAACAGACCTAAACAAACTAGAATCAGAAATATTGTTAATGCAGAATAAACAATTAGGAATCGCGCAAAGCCTTGGAATGACTTTTTCACAATTTATTTTCCTGTCTAGTAGGCATTCTCTTTATGTAGTAAACAACTCTTTCCAACCATCAGGGTTTTCAAAACGTCAATAAACAGCAAAAAATTGAACTTTTTTGTCTCCAAACACATTTTATTAATAAACATACTATTAATTTACCAAAAAAACACTTGATTTAAATGTCGGAGTTTTGACGATAAGGCGTTCTGAAATTGCAATCATGACAGCTTCCCCTTCGAACAATATAGCTAGATCCGGTTTCTGTTCGAAATATTATTCATTCGGTACACAAATGCTTTTTCGGCCGTGTAAAAGTAAACTTTGTCGGTAAAAAAGAGAAAATATAAAAGTAATTATTGCTTGAAAATCTGCCAGACAAAACAGGCAATAAATTAAACTGCTCATGTGCAAAGATTCAAACGAAGAACATGGTCGTTTATATAAAGTAGATCGTGTCTTAGTTTTACAAATGGCATATTATATTGCTTTAATGACATATTTCCATGAATAATAATGTTATCCAAATCGCCCTTTGTCAATAAAGCGCTGTATCCTAAGCAAATGTAATACCTTTCGTTAGCATGTTGATTCGCCTGTTAAGGGTTTGACAATTTTCAAATCGTGAGTGACACTACACCTGTTTGGCGCTGTCAGACCCTTAACGCATTATATTGGCGATTTAGGCCAAAAACTCTACTCATATTTGCATACAGCTTTAACAGCTCTTGTCGGTTCATACAGTGCCATTTCTTGTGGTGCTAGAAAGGAAGATAGATATCGCAAGAATTAGTGGATGAAACTAATCGTTTTATCCTAGAGAAGTAAGTGACCGCTACAGAAAATCAAAGATGACCTCTGTTGAGATTAACACGAAGACGGTGGGGAAACCTTCGATGTTTTCTCAGTTTTCGCTAAATTTGTCAAACCAAACATCGGCAAATGGCCAAATCGTTTCAGTATGCCAACAAGAGACTTCGCCGCCTCATATTACCCAAGCAGTGTTTCTGATTTTTATTATCATTGTAACATTACTGGGAAATGGTACTGTTTGTGTCACCATTTTTCTTAACCGCAGTCTTCGAACATTTACAAATCTTTTGGTAGTGTCACTAGCTGTATCCGACTTGATGGTAGCGACTTTGTCTTTGCCGTTTAGAGTGCACCAAACACTTGACAATTTCCATTGGTGTTTAAGCGAAGGCTTTTGCCAATTTTGGGTCTCGGCTGATTTTTTATGCTGTTGTGCTTCGATTTGGAACTTGGCGCTAATTTCCGTGGACCGTTTCCTCGCCACAAAATACCCGCTCAATTATCACCAAATGATCACCAAACGGAACGCTGTTTTAATGGTGTCCGGAGTTTGGCTTCTTTCTATTCTCGTAGCAAGTCTTGGTCTGTTTAATTGGACAGATTTCGGCGGAAAAAATGTGCATATAACTAACGGATGCGTTAAACATGACCCCAACTTTTACACTTTTGCTGCAACGGCTGGTTTTTTTCTGCCTCTCTTGGTGGTGCTGTGTGCATATTCGTACGTGTTCTATATTGCCATGGGACACACGAGAGCAATTGCTCGGGCAACAGTTCCCGCATCCAGAGTAGTTGAAGGAAACACGAAAGAGAAACGCCAAGCACTCACACGGGAAATCAAAGCCGCAAAAACCTTAGCCATTGTGGTGGGAGTTTTCACAATTTGTTGGTTTCCATTTTTTGTGACCATATTGGTGCGTTTTTGGTGCAAGCCATGTTTTGAAGCCGAAACAAATCCGAAGTTCAAAGAGTTCTACACTTTTCTAAGCATTACATTTGTGTACACGCTTCCGCAGATTAACTCGGCATGCAATCCTTTTATCTACGTAATATTTAGCAAGAAACTCCGCCTAGCATTCGTTCGAGTTTTTCGAAGGCTCAGAAACAGAATATGGGACTGTTTGGGGAAACCTGAAAGGAAATCAAATGGGCACAGAGGAGTGAATATAGCAAACGCATCTTACATAGGACCTGGAATCGGCTCGGTTACTGCCCTGGACTATTAGCAACTGACAAAAGTGAAAAACGCAGCAGAATTAACGATTACGAAACAACTTTTAGTTGTCTAAAGAAAAATCCAATTACAAAAGATTGTTTATTAATTTCTTTTCATGAAACGAGCAGAAATTTTGAGTGTATACAAAATGAAAGGAAAAACCGACTCTAATATAGATATAACAACTGCGAATTGGTAAAACGCAGCAACTTGATAACAGATATTGTTAAAACCGATAAAAGTCATAACAGTTCAGAGTACGATCTCTTAATTAAACTTTAACATGTATGGAAGCATCTCCAACGAAAAACACATTATAATTAGTAAAGAGCAGTCATGACATTAAAACTGGCTTGTGCTGATAATATCAACAAAGAAGTCAGTAAAGTTATTCAATATCGAACATCTTTTAAAATAAAAACGACTAACAAAAACTTTGAAACTCCAAAACACATTCTTCTACTATCAAATCTTTAACTAGAACTTTGTTTCTCTGAGGCTAAAAAGCGAAAATCTTCAACGGCGACAAGGTGAAAGGAACACACAATACATTCTATTATTTATTTACCTATGCAAAATATTTCTGACCAAGAACTGTCGTATCTATGATGGAAAAACTCGCGCAGTTAGGTGTAATAACTCAAAAAGGAGAGAGCGATTGAAAAACGCCACAAGCAGTTCAACGGTGCATCAACTGCCTGTCATCTTTCAGTTCTAAGCTTGCAGTAAGGTAAAAAAAAATTAAAAACATCTGCACTGAAATCTGAAAAAATAGAATAAAACCACTTAGGAAAAAGAACTAGCTCCGAATAAATTGATCAGCACTTTCATTTTTTGTTATAAAGAGGTTAGATGTTCTTAACGAATTTTGTTGATTTTAGTCATAAGATGCTTTTAGATTGATTTTATTTGTTGGGATTAGGTATATTACTTATTTTACATTTTTCATTCCCAGAGGCCATCCAAAGTGAAAAGTCTACAAGTGCCACTAGTTGCTATTTTATATCCTCGTGAGGAACAACCATCAAGCGATGATGCACGAGCAGGCACTTCAGCCATAATTCTATTGTTTTTAAACAATATAATTATTTTAAAGTACGTAAAACACCCAGCCTCCAAATGTTCTTAACATGTTCTTAAAATTTTGGACTTTTTTAGCCTCGACGCTCTTACAAAAAAGGTTGTTATTTAAAAGTGTGTGCACGCAAAACAGACAATGTTTACAACAGCATTCTAGTTAAGACAAATAGAGAATATCGTTTACTGTTGAATCCGGCTCTGCTGTTATTTATTCGATTCCAATAAAACGGAATTCATCACCGAAAAATAGGCTCCAAATGATTAATAACCGTCGTTTAATAAATCAAAAGAAAGGGACTACATTTTCAGGTTATATTTGGTACAAGTGTAATACCTTTACATATCTAATTTTTTCTTAGTAAATCAGTTAAAACAATTGCACTTTAAAATAAATACACGCGGTTTGATAAAAAGGATTTTGCCTAATTCACTTCTTATACTATTTCATATATTAAACCATCTCAATTTTCCCGCAAGGTTGCTTAAACTACATCTCTTTCTTCAAGTTAAATAGTATTTTAGTAAAGATGTAGAGATTCATGAAAAGTCATTTGATATGCCCGGAGAAACAAAGTCGATAGACTAGTTTTGAAAAAAGTTAAATGAAAACTGGTATTTAAAACTGATATCTTGGATGGTTGCAATTCAAGACACGCTAATTACGCGTTGCGAAATGTCCTACGGGCTAAAATCATTAAAATACGTAATCGTTTGGTCTCATAAAAATATATTGAAAGAAATTAAAACGATGTCCATAAGAAAGTTGTGTGCATATTAAGCAAAATGCGTCATATGTACACCACAGTCTCTCAAAGCTTCAACGTCACCACCAGAACTTTTTAAAGCCAAATCGTAAAACATAACTTTTGACGACGACTCTCTTGCCACAGTCCCCTGTATTTTATACAGACAAGTGTTTTTTTCAAAAGATCGTGCGCATAAAAGCGCATAGAAACATTGATGTTATACGCAGATTTTATAATTATCTTATTTCGAATGCTAAGAAGTACACTGTTGTTAAAATTATTCTTGTCCTAGCCAATTTTCGTCGTGTTTTTTTCAAATTGCAGGTATGACTGATTTATGCTCGTCCATAAAACTTGCAATTATACTAACATTGTACCACGATAACGATCAGTTGTATGATTTCCAGTCAAAAAACCCACTCAAACTGACAAGTGAGCTTTTTTAAACTCTAGTTCTGCTCTACCCATCAAAACATACTCTTCATTTGAACAATAGTGTCACTGAGATGATAAAAGCTTTTACGAAAATAGCGCTACAGAATAGCAGCTTATGGAATAAGATGAAGAGGCCACGGTGTTTTGCTGACAAATGATCGACATACAGAAGAAATATACATTTGGTGGAAGATATATCTAATGCATAGCGAAAAAGTTGACTCTGGGTTTTCAAGTTGATTTTACAGTTATCATGTATTAAGAACACTTAAGCCACATTCACACTACTCATTAAACAGGTTTCAGTTAATCATGTTTGAAAATTAATTTGACATTTGCAAAACTCAAAATGCCTTAAAAACTGAGCAAATCTGTTAATTTATCGTTAAGGCATTGAAACACTCAATTCAGAACCGGTAAAAACCTATGAAAACGTTATAGTAGCAACATTTTAAAGTTGAACCAGTTTAATATAATCATGTTTAATGTTTGGTATGAACGCGGTATAAAACACAAAAAATGAGGAGGGTTATTGTGAAATTACTTTTGGTCCGTTACTATGCCAATTGATGGTTGTTACAGGCAAGGCACTCAACCAATTTTTAAATTGGTTAAAAAGTGCTGCAAGACAAACGAACCAGACTGTGTTTGGCCCTTCGTTGACCCGGACAGGACTTTGTGTCAACACGAAGTCGTAACGCTGCGATACCAAACAAGTTCCAAATTTCCGCGGCGCACACCTTATCCGATATGTTTCAAAAGGAACGAAAAGTATGCTGTACTTAAGAAATGGTCCATGCTTAGCGTGCGTCTATCGAGTTATGGATGCACGCGGGAAGTTGGGAGAGCACGAGAGAAGCGTTTGAGTGGCACGAGGCGA
>JAOBRG010359918.1:0-12694 GCA_027574985.1 Umimayanthus nakama
CCTTATTGATGATGAGATACACAATGGGAGATCGTTTACATAAAGTAGGAACAACAGTGGTCCTAGTACTGTTCCTTACGGTACTCCCGAGGTAACCCGGCATGGCATGGAAGATACTTCCTCAAGTGCAACACTCTGAGTCTAATTGAATCAATATCATTTGGAACTCCAAGTTATATTCTTGTCTAACACCAAACCAAGAAATTTTGTATTTGTCTTCCTAATTTCAAACAAAAATCCTGCTCGATTTTAGTAGTAGTAGTAGTAGTAATAGTAGTAGTAGTAGTAGTAGTAATAGTAGTAGTAGTAGTAGTAGTAGTAGTAGTAGTGTTAGTAAGTCTTTGTTTGGAGCCAAAAAGAATAAAATTTCGTCTTGGAGAGATTGGCAGTAAGCTTGTTTGCTTGAAACCATTTCTCCAGAAGAGCTAGCTCTTTGTTCAAGACCTCTATGGATTTTTTAAGGGACTTATTACTAATAACGAGAAGATTCATGTCGTCAGTATAAAGCGCCAAATGAATAAAAATTTGTAACGAATTGAGAAATAGTAGGGGCCAAGGACAGAACCTTGTGGTTCCCCGTATTGTAGTGGAAGATTGTTTGGTTAACTTCGTTAACGCATACGTGTTGCTTACGATTTTTTATCAATAGCTACTGAACCAGCCCTTTGTTTCGTTATTGATGCCATAAAAAAAATTCCAAGAGTAAGTCGATATTAAGAGTGACAGATCTAGGAAGACACCTATAGAGGTGCCTCCATCATCAATAGAATCGGTAATTCTGTTTACAAAGCCTAAAATCACCAAACCCAACTGATAATCAAATAAAAGATTATTTTGTTCTAAACGAGCAGAAAGCATTTCACATATAAGTTTTTCAAAAATTTTGGATGTGGGAAGAAGTGAAATTACTTTTGCTTTTTTCATTTCGTCGGGAAACATGCTTGTGGCTATAGACGTGTTCGGTTTTTCTTGCTTTGTGATTGGTTGTTCAAAATGAGATGCACTTAAATACCGACTCGTAAAGGTGTGATTAGTTCTGTAATCAAATATGTTAGGGACAAATTTAGGAAATACGGATGATTCAAATGAATAATGATGCATAAAAACATAACTTCAAATTCCAAAATTCGCATGAATTTTTTTATAATGCATATATTTTGAACGCTTTGTTAAATCGCTTCCGTTTTCGTATTTCTCCTAGCTGGTCCTGTGAGATTCATTCACATTTTATGAAATTTCCTTTTTTAACCGGATATGTTCAATTGTTTATTGTGTTTTTTTAATTTCCTTTTGTTTTCTTATAAACGTACCGAAGGAACCAAAGTTGCTATTTCAGGGAAAGTAGATTTATCCAGCTATTATATGAGTTGAAAAAATTGATATCGATATTGAATCTTTTTACTACACCATTCAACCATTGTTGAACGAAAGGAAAAATATAATACCTCCACTTTCGGACTTTGCGCAGTAATCAAAGGAAGCTCAACACCTGATAAGTTTGTTTGAAGAACCAGGGTGACTGAAAATAATTCTTACCAGCTGTGACTTGTCTTTTGGTAGTAATACAAATCTCTTTGTTGACCTATTGTATCTGCTTCATACAGACATGAAATTATGGTTCTGTGTATGCTTCATACAGAATTTATTATGCGAAGTTATCAGTGAACTAGGGTTATTACTCCTTAAGGTATGCGCAATTCTATTGGACAAACTTAAACGTAACCACTCGATAAGATGACAAGGCAAGTGAAAGTGTTGCATTCCCCTCTGGGTCTCTCTGAAGACACTGGTGCGGCACAAAACTGAAGAGCGCAAAGACGGACGCTAATTCTATGTAAGGTTCTAGCTTTACTTGCAAACTAGACTTTTCCAAAGAGAAAAGAAGGGTGTTCTTGCTCTTTGACATTTTTCCCTAATCCTTAAGTCGAAGGCGTTTACCAAATGCAGTTTTTTGTACAGAACGCTACAATTATTTTGTTTGCTGATAATACTGCTCTTTACTGCATGCTATGACTTGTGAATCAGTCTTTGGGGTACAAACCATATTAAATCAGGAATTTGACAGAATAGCATTGTCGCTTTGTCAGTTTGCATAAACAATTTACCTTATATAAAACCTAAGCATGCAATGAAGCCGGAAGTCCCATTGCAGATAAAGGAGAAGCCCGACAGTGTTTTAAGATTTAAAAATCTTTCAATAAAATTCCTTCAAACAATAGTTGACGAGATTCTGCTCCTGGTCAGAATATGTCCGAATACTTCCAAACCAGAGTGACCCAAAGGCTAAGCTTACTCAGCAGAATAAGATAGTAGATAACAGAAGTGTTTGTTAAAACAAAAACACTGCCGATCTAAGATTGTGTCAAATCAGTGCTACTCGAGATCTCTTGGGTAAGACCTACAAAGCAAAGCATCCAGCTTAGACTCGACGAACCAGAACACTCTTCAGCCGTGTGGGTGCACTTTTGCAGCTTGGCTGGGAAATTTATTCAATATGATGATCAAACATGATTTTTCTCCGTTTTTGCTGTTCCTTTTACTTTATATTTATTTCTCTTGTGTATTACAGAGCCTCGCTGAAAACACATTGCAAAGTTGGGTCTTTGTATAATTTCGTAATCAGTGTTTTACTAGTCAAATTTCTAGAGGCGAGAAACAAATCTAGTGAGAACGCTCCAGCCATTATAATGGGGTATCTTTTAAACTCAAAACACGTTATGTTACATCATCGTTCACGCACCTGCGCTTTCCCAAGAGTTCTTAAGCTTTTTCGACTCCTGTGCGCACACAAAGAATTTTTCATTCGTGATTACAAACTATTCAATAAGTTGAAAGCTTGTCCTTCATGTCGCAAGTGACGAAAAGCTGACAAATGGCTCCGGACATTGACGTATTCTCTATTCGCAATCAGTCACAAGTTAAAGGCTTGCTACTAAGCAGAAAAAAAAACGAGTAACACGGAAATTTATTGTCCAGGGCTGTTGCTAGCCCTCTCCGCAGGCAGCCCCAGTTGGTATTTCTGGCAACATAAACGAGCAGGAAAGCTGTGAGTTGGGGCCTGAGGCAGAGGAAAAAGTCTCACCTTTTTTCCCATCCGCCTCACTTACTATTCTAATGTAGAGTTTGGTCAGAGCCTCCTTTACCCTCATTAGCCTAAATTGACCCTATTAACCATCACTCAGCGTGCCCTCCTACCTGAAGTTTCCAGATATTTTTAACTTAGAGCTTAGAGTTGCCTGCCGATGAGGCATTCTCAGTAATGTGAGGCATGCGGAAAATGTTTAAGCTTTTCTAAAACGTGCTGGAATACTCGTCTTACTCAGGTCCCTGAGGTCCGGGAGTAGTTAGTTTCAAATTTGTATCTAGCTGCTAGATCAGTTTGACTCTACTTCTTCGGTGCAACAATTACGTATACCAGCTGTACTGACTCAACTCTATCGCAATCAGTGGATCTGATCTATTGGAACGTTATCACGCGTAAAGCAGGAAAATTCGCATTGATTTGTAATGATAGACTAAGTTTGGTGGAATGCAGTCACAAGCGTGATTTGTAAAATGAACGAGGGGGCAGCAGAAATCACACCAAAACTGCACGACACAAAGTTTAATTGCCAAAATAAAAAATTTTCAAATCGCTTCTTTCCATAAGCAAAAGATAAAGATTTTTTTGTTAATGTTTAAAATCTATCGGTTGTTTCAACGGTTCAACGGGTTTATTCACCCTGCACTTATATAACATAACATAAGAAAATGAATATAAAAAATGAAAAAGGTGGAGGGAACAGGATTTACAACCCTTTGGGGTTAGACTAGCAAACCTGCTCCCTTCGTATTTTACAATAAATCAAAAAGGGATAGCGTAAAGCGATAACGTAAAGCAGAATAAGTAGTCGAAGTTTTTATTTTCAGCTAATTTTGATAGTCGACGGTTGGCGTCCTAGTGTAGACGATTCTCAACCCGCTGCAGACGGTTGGTCAACCCATTGTAACCGGTTGGTGTTTTTGCCTTTATCAAGCTCTTGAGGATATCTTATGCTGTGATGAAGGTTTTCAAGGTATCTAAATTGAGGTAATGTCGAACTTTATATAATATTCCGATTGACTTTGCATTTTTACAACTAATTGAATCAATATCATTTGGAACTCCAAGTTATACTCTTGTCTAACACCAAACCAAGAAATTTTGTGTTTGTCTTCCTAATTTCAAACAAAAATCCTGCTCGATTTTAGTAGTAGTAGTATTGTTAGTAAGTCTTTGTTTGGAGCCAAAAAAAATAAAATTTCGTTTTGGAGAAATTGACAGTAAGCTTGTTTGC
Organism: Umimayanthus nakama; assembly: GCA_027574985.1. Classification (NCBI taxonomy): domain Eukaryota; kingdom Metazoa; phylum Cnidaria; class Anthozoa; order Zoantharia; family Parazoanthidae; genus Umimayanthus; species Umimayanthus nakama. Next base: position 4,317 of record JAOBRG010359918.1, read on the forward strand.
TTGAAACCATTTCTCCAGAAGAGCTAGTTCTTTGTTCATGGATTTTTTAAGGGACTTATTACTAATAACAAGAAGATTCATGTCATCAGTATAAAGGGCCAAATGAACAAAAATTTGTAACGAATTGAGAAATAAGAAATAGTAGGGGCCAAGGACAGAACCTTGTGGTTCCCCATATTGTAGTGGAAGAATGTTTGAGTTTACTTTGTTAACGCAAACGTGTTGCTTACGGTTTTTTTAAATAGCTACTGAACCAGCCCTTTGTTTCGTTATTGATGCCATAAAAAAAGTTCCAAGAGTAAGTCGATATTAAGAGTGACAGATCTAGGAAGACACCTATAGAGGTGCCTCCATCATCAATAGAATCTGTAATTCTGTTTACAAAGCCTAAAATCACCAAACCCAACTGATAATCAAACAAAAGATTATTTTGTTCTAAATGAGCAGAAAGCATTTCACATATAAGTTTTTCAAAAATTTTGGATGTTGGAAGAAGTGAAATTACTTTTGCTTTTTTCATTTCGTCGGGAAACATGCTTGTGGCTATAGATGTGTTTCGGTTTTTCTTGCTTTGTGATTGGTTGTTCAAAACGAGGTGCACTTAAATACCGACTCGTAAAATGTGATTAGTTCTGTAATCAAGTATGTTGGGAACAAGTTTTGAAAATACGTGTGATTCAAATGAATAATGATCAGTTGCATTAAAACATAACTTCAAATTCTAAAATTCGCATGAATCTTTTATAACGCATAGATTTTGACCGCTTTGTTAAAACGCTTCTGTTTTTGTATTTCTCCTAGCTGGTCCTGTGAGGTTCGTTCACATCTTATGAAATTTGCTTTTTTTAACCGGAAATGTTCAATTGTTTATTGTGTTTGTTTACTTTTTTTTTGTTTTCTCATAAACGTAACGAAGGAACCAAAGTTGCCGTTTAAGGGAAAGTAGATTTACGCAACTATTATATGAGTTGAAAAAACTGATATCGATGTTCAATCTTTTTACTACACCATTCAACCACTGTTGCACGAACGGAAAAAATCAATACCTCCACTTTCGCACTTTGCGCTGTAATCAAAGGAATCTCAACACATAAGTTTGTTTGAAAAACTAGGGTGACTGAAAAAAATTCCTACCGGCTGTGACTTGTCTTTTGGTAGTAATACAAATCTCTTTGTTAAGTTTAATTGACCTATAATTGTAATGTATCTGCTTCATACAGACTTGAAACATGGTTCCGTGTCTGCTTCATACAGAGTTTATTATGCAAGGTTATCACCGAACTAGGATTATTGATCTTTATATTTTTAGTTCTTTGCTAAGGTACAGGCAATTCTATTGGACAAACTTAAACGTAAGCACTCGATAAGAAGACAAGGCAAGTGAAAGTGTTACATTCCCTTCTGGGTCTCTCTGAAGACACTGGTGCGGCACAAAACTGAAGAGCGCAAAGACGGGCGCTAATTCTATGTAAGTTCCTAGCTTTACTTGCAAACAAGACTTTTCCAAAGAGAAAAGCAGGGTGTTCTTTTTCTTTGAGACTTTTCCCTGATCCTTAGTTCGAAGGCGTTTACCAAATGCATTATTTTGTACACAACGCTACATTTATTTTGTTTGCTGATTATACTGCTCTTTACTGCTATGACTTGTGAATCAGTCTTTGGGGTACAAACCATATTTTAAAAATCAGGAGTTTGACAGAATAGCATTGTCGCTTTGTTAAAATAAACAATTTACTTTATGTAAAACCTAAGCATGCAATGAAGAAAGTCCAAATGCAGGTAAAGAAGAAGCCCGACAGTGTTTTAAGAGTTAAGAATCTTTCAATAAAATTCCTTCAAACAATAGTTGACGAGATTCTGCTCCTGGTCAGAATACGTCGAAAAACTTCGAAACCAGAGTGACCCAAAAGCTAAGCTTACTCAGCAGAATAAGGTAGTAGATAACAGAAGTGTTTGTTAAAACAAAAACACTGCCGATCTAAGATTGTGTGGACTGAATGGAATGCAGATCAGTGCTACTCGAGATCTTTTGGGTAAGTCCTACAAAGCAAAGCATCCAGCTTAGACTTGACGTTCCAGAACACTCCAGAGGTGTTGGCGCACTTTTGCAGCTTGGCTGGGAAAGTTATTAAATATGATGATCAAACATGATTTTCTCCGTTTTTGCTGTTCCTTTTACTTTATACTTATTTCTCTTGTGTATTACAGGGCCTCGCTGAAAACATATTGCAAAGTTGGGTCTTTGTCTAATATCGTAATCAGTGTTTTACTAGTCGAATTTCTAGAGGCGAGAAACAAATCTGGTGAGAACGCTCCAGCCATTATTATGGGGTGTTTATTAAATTCAAAACACGCTGTGTTACAGCATCGTTAACGTACCTGCGCATTCCCAAGAGTTCGTAAGCTTTTTCGACTCCTGTGCGCACACAAAGAATTTTTCATTCGTGATTACAAACTATTCAATAAGTTGAAAGCTTGTCTTTCATGTCGCAAGTGACGAAAAGCTGACAAATGGCTCCGGACACTGACGTATTCTCCATTCGAAATCAGTCACGAGTTAAAGGCTTGCTATTAAGCAGAATAGATTCGATGTTCACGGGCTGAAGACTCCAACTTCACCTACTTAACTCCGTCACAGTGAGTCAATAAATTATCCTTAAATTTCGCTTTCTTTAGATTTGACAATGAAACGAACGTTAGTATCTTCAAATGAATTGCTCACACCGTCTGCTTTCTGTTATAAAAATCCGTTGCCTTTTATCTTAGTCCTCCTTGCGTACACCTCAAAAGGTGTTTTTAGACCACCTTGACTACGCTGAGAAGGCTTGTAATCTATATTTGACATATGCTCATTTGATGCTCCTAAATGCATACCAGATATATCGCTTCCGTTTAACTGAAGTATTTAAAAGTACTAGAGAAAGCAACAAACAAACATGTCAACTGATCCTTGTTCAGGAAAACACCGAGTAACCCGGAAATTTGTTGTCCAGGGCTGTTGTCAGCCTTCTCCGCAGGCAGCCCCAGTTGGTATTTCTGGCAACAAAGACGAGCAGCAAAGCTTTGAGTTGGGGCCTGAGGCAGAGAAAAAAGTCTCACCTTTTTATTACCCGCCTCTCTTACTGTCCTAAAGTAGAGTTTGGTCAGAGCCTCCTTTACCCTCATTAGCCTAAGTTGACCCTATTTACCATCACTCAGCATGCTCTCCCACCTGAAGTTTTTAGATATAATTAACTCAGAGCTTAGAGATTCTCAGTAATGTGAGGCATGCGGAAAAGTTTAAGCTTTTCTAAAACGTGCTGGAATACTCGTCTTACCCAGGTCCCTGAGGTCCGGGAGTAGATAGTTTCAAATTTGAATCTAGCTGCTAAAAAAGCTTGCCTTTACTTCTTCGGTGCAACGTATACAGCTATTTCAAAAAAGGTTGTCATAATCAGTAGTCGATACAGGAACCGAAAGGAACTTTTGGTACATTCATAATCAGTGATAATGCATCCGTGAAGGTTGTGTACTGTATGGCCGTGACATTATGAAGAACCAGCAATCTATATTTTGCAATTTTTATGTTATGACAGTAATAAATTGTTTGTGCGGCTTGAATCCCACAGTTCCTTTTGGTTCCAGTATCGACTTTTTTCTATGACAACCTTTTTTAAAATAGCTGTACCAAGTGTACTGACTCAACTCTAATGATTGCAATCAGTGGATCTGATCTATTGGAATGCTATGACGCGTAAAGCAGGAAAATTTGCATTGATTTGTAATAAACTTTTAATGATAATTGAATTCGATGGAATGCACTCACAAGCGCGATTTGTCAATCGAACGAGGGCGCAGCAGAAGTCATACCCAAACTGCACGACACAAAGTTTAATTGCCAATATAAAAATTTTCAAATCGCTTCTTTCCATAAGCAAAAGATAAAGATTTTTTAGTTAATGTTTAAAATCTATTGGTTGTTTCAACGGTTCAACGGGTTTATTTACCACTTATAATATTACATAAGAAAATGAATACAAAAAATGAAAAAAAGTGGAGGGGTTAGGATTTACAACTCTACGGGGCTAGACTAGCAATCCTGCTCCCTTCTTATTTTACAATAAATCGAAAAGTGATAGCGTAAAGCGGCAACGTAAAGCAGAATAAGTAGTCGAAGTTTTTATTTTCAGCTAATTTCGATAGTCGACGGTTGGCGTCCTAGTGTTTACTATAGAAGCAGACGTTTCTCAACCAGCTGTAGACGGTTGGCCAACCCGTTGTAACCGGTTGGTATTTTTGCTTTTTTCAAGCTCTTGAGGACATCTTATGTAATATGTGAGTAGATTAAGGCTGTGATAAAGGTTTTTCAAAGTATCTAAATTGAGGTAGCGTCGGACTTTATATAATGATCTGATTGACTTTGCATTTTTACAACTAATTGAATCAATATCATTTGGAACTCCAAGTTATATTCTTTTCTAACACCAAACCAAGAAATTTTGCATTTGTCTTCCTAATTTCAAACAAAAACCCTGCTCGATTTTAGTAGTAGAAGTAGTGGTACTATTAGTAAGTCTTTGTTTGGAGCCAAAAAAAACAAAATTTGGTTTTGGAGAGATTGAAAGTAAGCTTGCTTGCTTGAAACCATTCTTCCAGAAGAGCTAGTTCTTTGTTCAAGACCACTATGGATTTTTTAAGGGACTTATTACTAATAACAAGAAGATTCACGTCATCAGTATAAAGGGCCAAATGAACAAAAATTTGTAACGAATTGAGAAATAAGAAATAGTAGGGGCCAAGGACAGAACCTTGTGGTTCCCCATATTGTAGTGGAAGAATGTTTGAGTTTACTTTGTTAACGCAAACGTGTTGCTTACGGTTTTTTTAAATAGCTACTGAACCAGCCCTTTGTTTCGTTATTGATGCCATAAAAAAAATTCCAAGAGTAAGTCGATATCAAGAGTGTCAAACGCCGTTGACAGATCTTGGAAGACACCTATAGAGGTGCCTCCATCATCAATAGGATCGGTAATTCTGTTTACAAAGCCTAAAATCACCAAACCCAACTGATAATCAAATAAAAGATTATTTTGTTCTAAACGAGCAGAAAGCATTTCACATATAAGTTTTTCAAAAATTTTGGATGTGGGAAGAAGTGAAATTACTTTTGCTTTTTTCATTTCGTCGGGAAACATGCTTGTGGCTATAGATGTGTTCGGTTTTTCTTTCTTTGTGATTGGTTGCTCAAAACGAGGTGCACTTAAACACCGACTCGTAAAGGTGTGATTAGTTCTGTAATCAAATATGTTGGGAACAAATTTAGGAAATACGGATGATTCAAATGAATAATGATGCATAAAAACATAACTTCAAATTCCAAAATTTAGCATAAATTTTTTATAATGCATAGATTTTGAACGCTTTGTTAAATCGCTTCCGTTTTCGTATTTCTCCTAGCTGGTCCAGTGAGATTCATTCACATTTTATGAAATTCCCTTTTTTTAACCGGATATGCTCAATTGTTTATTGTGGTTTTTTAATTTCCTTTTGTTTTCTTATAAACGTACCGAAGGAAACAAAGTTTCTGTTTCAGGGAAAGTAGATTTATGCACTCGGCTATTATATGAGTTGAAAAAATTGATATCGATGTTGAATCTTTTTACTACACCATTCAACCACTGTTGCACGAACGGAAAAATATAATACCTCCACTTTCGGACTTTGCGCAGTAATCAAAGGAAGCTCAACACCCGATAAGTTTGTTTGAAGAACCAAGGTGACTGAAAATAATTCTTACCAGCTGTGACTTGTCTTTTGGTAGTAATACAAATCTCTTTGTTAAGTTTAATTGACCTTTAATTGTATTGTATCTGCTTCATACAGGCATGAGATTATTGTTCCGTGTATGCTTCATACAGAATTTATTATGCGAAGTTATCAGTGAACTAGGATTATTACTCCTTAAGGTATGCGCAATTCTATTGGACAATCTTAAACGTAAGCACTCGATAAGATGACAAGGCAAGTGAAAGTGTTTCATTCCCTTCTGGGTCTCTCTGAAGACACTGGTGCAGCACAAAACTGAAGAGGGCAAAGACGGACGCTGATTCTATGTAAGTTTCTAGCTATACTTGCAAACTAGACTTTTCCAAAGAGAAAAGAAGGGTGTTCTTGCTTTTTGACATTTTCCCCTAATCCTTAATTCGAAGGCGTTTACCAAATGCAGTTTTATGTACAGAACGCTACAATTATTTTGTTTGCTGATAATACTACTCTTTACTGCATGCTATGACTTGTGAATCAGTCTTTGGGGTACAAACCATATTAAATCAGGAATTTGACAGAATAGCATTGTCGCTTTGTCAGTTTGCATAAACAATTTACCTTATATAAAACCTAAGCATGCAATGAAGCCGGAAGTCCCATTGCAGATAAAGGAGAAGCCCGACAGTGTTTTAAGATTTAAAAATCTTTCAATAAAATTCCTTCAAACAATAGTTGACGAGATTCTGCTCCTGGTCAGAATATGCCCAAATACTTCCAAACCAGAGTGACCCAAAGGCTAGGCTAACTCCGCAGAATAAGGTAGTAGATAACAGAACTGTTTGTTATAACAAAAACACTGCCGATCTAAGATTGTGTAGACTGAATGGAATTCAAATCAGTGCTACTCGAGATCTCTTGGGTAAGTCCTAAAAAGCAAAGCATCGAGCTTATACTTGACGTACCAGAACACTATTCAGCCGTGTGGGTGCACTTTTGCAGCTTAGCTGGGAAATTTATTCAATATGATGATCAAACATGATTTTTCTCCGTTTTTGCTGTTCCTTTTACTTTATATTTATTTCTCTTGTGTATTACAGGGCATCGCTGAAAACACATTGCAAAGTTGGGTCTTTGTATAGTTTCGTAATTAGTGTTTTACTAGTCAAATTTCTAGAGGCGAAAAACAAATCTAGTGAGAAAGCTCCAGCCATTGATTAAGGGGTATCTTTTAAACTCAAACTACGCTGTGTTACAGCATCGTTAACGTACCTGCGCTTTCCCAAGAGTTTGTAAGCTTTTTCGACTCCTGTGCGCACACAAAGAATTTTTCATTCGTGATTACAAACTATTTAATAAGTTGAAAGCTTGTCTTTCATGTCACAAGTGCCGAAAAGCTGACAAATGGTTCCGGACACTGACGAATTCTCCTTTCGAAGTCAGTCACGAGTTAAAGGCTTGCTATTTTAAAAGTGGATAGATCCGATGTTCGCGGGCTCAAGACACCAAATTCACCTACTTAACTCCGTCACAGTGAGTCGACAAATCATCACTAAATTTCGCTTTCTTTAGATTTGACAATGAAACGACCGTTAGTGTCTTCAAATGAGTTGCTCACACCTTCTGCTTTCTGGTATAAAAATCTATTGCCTTTTATCTTTCCTCCTTACGTACACCTCAAAAGGTATTTCCAGACCGCCTTGACTACACTGAGAAGGCTTGAACCCTATATTTGACATATGCTCATTTGATGCTCCTAAATGCATACCAGATATATCGCTTCCGTTTAACTGAAGTATTAAGTACTAGAGAGATTAGCAAAAAAACACGTCAACGGATCCTTGATTAGGAAGACACCGAGTAACTCGGATATTTGTTGTCCAGGGCTAGCGCTGTTGTTAGCATTCTCCACAGGCAACCCCAGTTGGTATTTCTGGCAGCAAAGACCAACAGCAAAGCTCTGAGTTGGGGCCTAAGGCAGAAAAAAAAGACTCACCTTTTTTCTTACCCGCCTCTCTTGCTGTTCTAATGTAGAGTTTGGTCAGAGCCTCCTTTACCCTCATTAGCCTAAGTTGACCCTATTAACCATCACTCAGCATGCCCTCCAACCTGAAGTTTCCAGATATAATTAACTTAGATCTCAGTAATGTGAGGCATGCGGAAAAGCTATATGCTTTTCTTAAACGTGCTTGAATACACGTACTACTCGGGTCCCTGAGGTCTGGGAGTACTACGGTTAGTTTCAAATTTGTACCTAGCTGCTAGATCAGTTTGACTCTACTTCTTCGGTCCAACTCATACCAATCAGTGGCTCTGATCTATTGGAATGCTATGACGCGTAAAGCAGGAAAATTCGCATTGATTTGTAATAAACTTGTAATGATAAACTGAGTTCGGTGGAATGCAGTCAGAAGTGTGACTCGTAAATCGAACGAGGGTGCAGCAGAAGTCATAGCAAAACTGCACGACACAAAATTTAATTGCCAATATAAAAATTTTCAAATTTTTTCTTCCCATAAGCAAAGGATAAAGATTTTTTAGTTAACGTTTAAAAATATTGGTTGTTTCAACGGTTCAACGGGTTTATTTACCACTTATGTAACATTACATAAGAAAATGAATATAAAACATGATAA
>JAOBRG010359940.1:0-12693 GCA_027574985.1 Umimayanthus nakama
ATAATAATAATACTAATAATAATAATAATAATAATAATAATAATAATAAAAATAAAAATAATAATAATAATAATAGTAATAATAATAATAATAAATACGTTTTATATAGCGCTTGTATCAAGCGTTCTATGTGCTTTACACCTAATTGTTACTTATTTAATGAAATTTTAAAAAAAGAAAACATTAAATATAATCTAAAGTCAATATTGTCATGAAATAAACGATATAAACGAAAAGAAGTAAATACAAGTTACCGATGTGTTGTGTGTGTGGTTTGTTTAGGTGTTGGAGTGTAACTACATCGTGCAGGCCTCCAACCTGCTGCAGGGGCTCATTCCCGCCGAGGACGCCCCAAAGCAGGCGGACAGCGCCCACCTTGAGAGGCTCTTTGTGTTCGCCATTATGTGGAGTCTTGGGGCAATGCTTGAGTTGAGTGACAGAAAGAAGGTTCGTGTAGCTTCGTGCTGGATCAAATGCCATGCCATGAACTAGGTTCTCTTTCCTTTTTGAACCACACATTTCATCTTTTTTGCACTGCTCAGTTTTTTTAACTCGCAACTCGTCTTCTTTACGTTTTTCCTTAGTGTTTGTTTGTAATACTTATTTGTCTGTCATGTTTTGCAGCTGTTGCGAACTAGAAAATGGGCATTTTCTAACACAGTAACTTTTCATTGTACACACATACATACACACACTTCAGGTGCTTTCCGTGTGGCTTTTCACCTGTATATGGGTGCCAGACCACTCTCAGCGGTTCACAACGACTGTTTTTTATGACTGATACTTTAAATTGCACCCTCATTTTTTTTAATTTAACAAATTTTCAATTCAGTTTTTACAATTAATAAGCAATTTACTTTCAAAATGATTAATTCTCAACTAACTATAAATGGTATTTCAATGAAATTAAGATTGAGTTGATGGGTGTATATCAATGGTAGCTTGTTCTCGCAGCCGTGATAGGATATTATGCTATTTGGGTACAAAGTAAATTTCTTATGTTTCCGTCCTTTGTGCTATGTTTTGTACATTAATTGGAGCACATTTTAAAACGTTCGATAGGAAATGGTTGAAATCTGGATGTATCTTTTTGTTTCGGCAAGTGTTTATTGTTTATTTGCCAAGCTGCTCTCTCAGTATTCCTACAAACGTTATAGTAAAGACTTGTTATGTATTTTGTCTTCATGTAAGATGGAGGAGTTCCTCGTGGAGAAGGGCTCCCTCGACCTGCCTAAGTGCAACGAGAATGAGACGATCTTCGAGTATCTGGTGAACGAGCAGGGACAGTGGGAGCACTGGTCTGAAAGGGTAGGTAACCAGAATGAACATGAACAGTTCAACGGTATGTGTACAACTGGCAACGTTGACAACAACAACAACAACAACAACAACGACGGCAACGACAACAACAGCGAAAACAACAGCGACGATGACAACAACAACAACAACAATAACAACATTTATTTGACCCAAAAGAATTTTTACAAAAAGTTATTTATGAAAAATTTACAAAGGATGAAATTCAATGTTTTTTAAACAAAATTTATTAAACAAAAAAAATTGGGTCAAGTGTAGCTACAAAGCCATCGATGTTGTATAACACAGGACAAAACGGTTCTCACATGTTTCGTTATCCGTGTAATATCTGTAGTGTTTACAGCACAATTTATAGTCACAAGCAGAAGTACTTGAAATGGATGTCTTTAAACTCTGTTAGGGGCACTTCTTTCGTCGTTCATTACCCAGTGAAGGTTTACATTGTTTGAGCCCTATCTTATGGTAATTGATTTAACGGTCTGTCGAGTGTTTGTTACTAGTAGTGCTTCGAAAGCAAATTAGATTTTGGAGAAAAGTCAGATTTTGACTTGAAATCCAAACCCATTACGATAATAACTTTTCCTTGCTTAAAATTGAATGTGTAATGCCCAGGAATTATTAAAGCGTTTTAGGGTTTGCCATCATTTACAAACAGTACCTTTTTACGCACTTGTTAGACTGCTCTTTGCAGGTTGTGCGTTTTCCCTTGGCAAACTGCATAGAAACCTACCAGTGACCGAATCTACTAGCAAGAGTTTGCCGATACATACACACCATAGACCACTGTAGCTATCAAGTAAACTTGTGTTCTGTTTCTGCTTAGGTGGTGCCATACGAGTACCCGAAGGAAAGCATTCCCGAATATTCCTCGATACTGGTGCCAAATGTTGACAATGTCCGCACAGACTTCCTCGTCGACACGATTGCTAAACAGGGAAAGGTATTCGTTTTCCTTACTCAATATTTCACGTTGGATTGAACGTCGTTTCGTTTGTACCTCCATGTTCAAGCTTTGTTGTATCAGTCAACTATATAATCCTGACAAGCGCGCTCATCTGCTGATCGTAACTGTTTTCTGTACGTAAAGCTTAACCACGACTTTTGGAGCTAATTTTTGTTGTTGCTGCTGTTGAATTCTGGAACTTTATCCCTCATAAAGTAAGACAAATAGACTTGTTTGATTATGATTGTTATTTTATTTTTATTTTTATTATAATTGCTATGTTGGTTATTAGGCAGTGCTACTAATTGGCGAACAAGGTACTGCCAAGACAGTAATGATGCAGGGCTACTGCGCCAAATTCGACCCGGAGCGACATCTATTCAAGTCGCTGAACTTCTCCTCAGCAACAACACCGAATATGTACCAGGTAATCATGTTCTTAGCATTTTTTCACTTTGTAACTTGGAGTATTGATGCATTGGCGTCGATCTGACATCATTTTGGTATGATCTATAAGTGACAAATAAAGACACGACAACTACAGTTAATGATTTTGCAGTAGTAGTTTTTCATGAACGAAGATACTAAGAGTTTAGCCAATTTATTAACTGTATCAATTGAAAGTTTCGTTTATAAACTTGGTTTTACAACAAAACCCACAGTGTTCTGATGTTTTGCGAAACTACTGTTAAACCTTGCGCAGTTATCCCTGTTTCATCTTTGTTGGTTCTGAATGAAATTATTTCTCTGACCACCTTCGTACGGCTTTGTTTTATCTCCAGCGTACAATTGAAAGCTATGTAGACAAGCGCATGGGCACCACGTACGGACCCCCCGCAGGGAAGAAGATGACCGTCTTCATTGATGACGTCAACATGCCAATCATCAATGAGTGGGGAGACCAAGTAAGGCCTATGGATGGGAAACAGTGATGTATGATATCATTATGGTTAAGAAACTGGCGGCATTGCGGTTGGTTTAGTTATCTGCTGTAATGACACTGCACACGTGTTTTAAGAATGACTTTCCACTTTCACGTGTAAAGTTCCTATAGTTGCCATTAGGTCTTCTCAAACTCTTGATACAGATGCAAAGTGAATACATGTATATAGCCCTGAAGATGTATAAACTTCAACGCTTAGTGGTTTTTAAAAGTTGTTCAGTACCATTTTGCCACAGCTGGTTTGTCTTTAGAACTAAAAGAATAAACCAACACTAAGCCTCTGTGTTGCCCCCTTCTCCTAAGAAACTCGGGGACTAAAAGTGTAAGAAAAGAATAAAGAGAAATGAATATAAAAACAAGTAGGTAACATACACGTTTAATTTAACAAAAATGGTTATAAACTGGAAGTTGTCAGCGAGTGAGAGAAGTAGAAGTATGTACGTTTGTTATAGTACACGTAATTGAGTGTATTAACTTTGAAGCAGTTTTCGTTCTGGAGTAAAAGGCTTAAAATGGTATTTTAGTAAGCAGAAAATGAATAACTTACATTTGTTTTTGCAGATAACCAATGAAATTGTCCGTCAGTTGATGGAGATGGGAGGAGTATACAGTCTGGATAAACCAGGAGAGTTTACCAACATTGTGGACATCCAGTTTACTGCCGCAATGATCCAGCCAGGGGGAGGGCGCAATGATATCCCCAGCCGACTTAAAAGACAGTTCTCCGTCTTCAACTGTACTCTGCCATCTAATGCCTCAATCGACAAAATTTTCAGGTACTCCTTCAAACCAACCACTCAATAGTTAGATAGGTAGTCTCGTTGAATTTTATGTTTTCAAATACCCTGCCGTTTTCATATCTGAATATAGCCATTCACAGACGTGAGACGGTTCAGAGTTTTAAGGCGTGAGAATTAGCTGCAACTGTCAGAACTCTCAGTCCAATCGTAGACTGTTTTGTAGCGTATTTCAGGGTTGGTGTCTATATTTTCTCGGACGCTTCATTTGTTTGCTCACAACTATAAAGGGGTTCCAGTTGAAAACTACAAATCCAGCTGACCCACCTGTTGTGGATGACATGCAGTTTTAAAAGTTTCTGCAGTTCGCTTTATTAGATCTTGAAAATATATATCATGCAATCGCGTGTTTGCCGAGTTTGGCTTTTGCTGAAATAAATCGTTAATCGTTGGATTTTGGACATCTGGTCCATCAAGCAGACATTTATTCAAAGTTATTAAATGATACTGTAGTTTGTTCCAAGTTGTTGTTGTGGAACGCTGACGTTTTCATGTTCTAATTATTGTTAAATAACAGTGCAGATTTTTTCTGCTGAGTTCGTATTGTGGAACATCGCAGTGTGTCAATGATGGAATTCCTCATCAGAGGAAAATACTAGGTATTTCTCGGTTGAGGGGGGGACATAACGCAATTTTTCCCGTATACCGAGACCTTATAAAAACTCAACAGATCTGAAAATCCCTTTAAAAGTCCTGGAGTTTGGTCTTGGCCGTAGGAAAAGAACCCTGAACACTGATTAGCTTTTCTGCTTCTAGCTGCCCTTGTGTGAACTAACAACAGTATCGTAGAGATAATGTCTTTCTAAATTAATTGACCTGATGTATTGTAATACCGTTAAATTAGCACCATTGGAGAAGGATATTTCAACCAAGAACGAGGATTTGAGGAAGGAATTAGAAAGATGATCATTCCACTTGTTGCCTGCACAAGAAAACTGTGGCAAAAAACAAAAGTCAAGATGTTACCAACTCCTGCAAAGTTTCATTACATCTTCAACCTGAGAGATCTCAGTCGCATCTGGCAGGTCAGTGGGCATTCAAACTTTCTGCTTTAAGGCGTGTGAGTGTTCCGCCCGCTGTAAGGTGTTCGAGGAATCTGCCCTAAAGAATTGGTCGTTCAAACATCATGCTTTAAGGCGTGTGAGTGTTCTGCTCGCTGTAAGTGTTCGGGAAATCCGCTCTAAGAAACTGGACGTTCAAACATTCTGCATACTGTAAGGTATGCAAGCATTGCTAACGCACTCGATGGGCAAACATCATGTTGCAAGGCGTGCAGCCATTCGGGCATTCTGCCGTAAGGCATGTAAGTGTAACTGTTGAACTGCAAAGTATTCTGCTGTGAGGTGTTTAAGCATGATACTGTATAATGGGCCACTGTTTTGCTTTAAAGTGTGCATTTATTCCATCAGGCATCTAAGTATTTTGTATAAGGCATGGAAACATCGCGTTGTAACACACTTAACCGTTCTGTCTAAAGTAAGCACGCGTTCTGCTTTCAGGGTATGTTGAAAATCACCTCAGAAGTGTTGACTACTCCAAGTGGCCTTCTACGCTTGTGGAAACATGAGTGCACACGAGTGATTGCTGATAGGTTTGTCAACCAACAAGATACGGACTGGTTCAGCAAGGCACTTAACCAGGTGGTGGAAGAAGACTTTGGAGGAGAGAGTGCAGGCGTCGTTAATTCCGAGCCGTATTTTGTTGATTTCCTTCGTGATGCACCGGAAATAACAGGTACAGCATGTGCTTTTGATAAGAGTGTGGTGGCGTGCACAGTCATATAACTATGCAGTATACCTTACAGTTACCATTCTAGAGCTGTATTTCAATTGGATATGTCACACTGCTACAGCTATTGTTTGGGGGGTTAAAATTATTAGCTATTCCCTAAAGCTAATTTAGACAATCGTGTGTTTGTTTCGATCCGTTCAGCTTGGTTCACTACAGGATGATTTGTGATAACATTATTGATGTTTGATTCAGAATTTGTTATATTTAGGCTTGTCTAAGTTGTTAATTTAATTTAATTTAATTTGCATTTTCCCAGTTTTTCATACATATAGTTGTTCCATTTTTTCCACTTTTCCTTGTTCTCAGTTTTTCTTTGTAGTTTTATCCGATTTTATCCGACTAGGGGGAATATTTTGATAGTAATTTAGTGTACCCCTCACTAAGGCCTCGTCCACACGTAGCCGGGTATTTTCGAAAACGGAGATTTTTTTTCCGTATTTAAAGGAACCCGGCGTCCACACGTAGCGGAAAAGCAAGTCTTGAACCTAGACATGACGTCATCGTATTTGAAAACCTCCGTTTTTGCCCGTCCACACGAATACGATAAGTCTCCGTTTTCAAAAATCTCCATCCTGGAGAGCGTATTTAAAAACCTCCGTTTTCGGTGTCTGAAAACGCCGGTTACGTGTGGACGGTACCCGTATTCGAAGAAAAAGGTCTCCGTTTTCGAAAATACCCGGCTACTAGTGGACGGGGTCTAATATAACGTTTACTGTATTCTATTCATGAGCACACATCTTACAGCATAAATTCAACCTCTAGTATCAAAAGAGATCGAGTCCATTAATCAACGAAGTTTTATACAAAACATTTAACATTATGCCATGAAACGTTTAGGTTGGTGTATCGGATAATTTCGGAAAAGTGAGTGTTTAAAAACTTCCGAAATCCGAGAAATTTAATTTCGGCTGGAGTTTTCATTTTCTGCCCTATTGCAAACGTTCATAGACGCATTACTCTAAATTACTTCAAAGAAGTATCTAATATTTTGGCCTCACTAATTTTGTTCGTACATGTATCAACCATACTCTAGTGTTTTTTTTATTTATAAACCCATTTCGTGTGAATCTTGAAGTTAGGAAATATGCTTTTTCATATGCTAACAAGGCAAAATGTAATCAGTCACATTGAACTGAAATCCGCCTTTACAACCCGTGAACAGAAATTGCCTTCTACGACTCCCTTGGAGTCGAGAGGCGCTCCAGCCGTCTTTTAAACGAAATATGTTACGTAGCTTTACGTGTTTTTAATTGGAGATGCAACTGTTTCAAAAGAACGTAGACAACTGCAAAAGCTTATGGAAGCTGTAGTTCTACAAGAACAAAGGACGTATGTACTAGAATATGCGTTTCTGAGTTGGAACATTTCAGTGAAGGCACGAATAACATTAATCTTTTAAGCAATTGAAAGTAAATGCGTGTTTGTGCGTTGTTCCTCGATTAAAATGTTAATATTTTGCACAATGTACCTACCAGTTGACATTTACAAGTTTAAAATAACCACAATATCACGATTTCTTGTATGTGTTACAGAATGATTTTCTTTTTTCGACTGGATTGAAAGGCGTTGTTTGCTTAGGTGTTGTAATCCTTGGGCGCGGTAAGAGATGGTAATTCTATCTTTTCCATAGTAGTACTTCAGGTTGATATCTATATGGACATCCATGGATGTGGTCTGCTTTTGTGGATTTCATGCGAGGTTTAAACTGTTACTACAGTGTCGCCTCCGGTACGCTTTTGAGATGTCTGTGGGATGCTCTAACTCTTGCAATGTCTTGTTTCTTTCTTGACTTTCTCTGTTTTCTTATTGTCTCCCAAAGAAAATACTGATAATGTGAAACAATCCAAAGACGGTGTTCAGGCGAACCGACAGAGAAAGAACAACGGGCCTCGAGGCCCAGGTAACCACGTCTCTCTTGAGACAACGGATCTTACTTTCCTACTGTGTGCGTTGTTCTGTTTGTCTTTGTTTCCCGAGTTCCTCTTTCCGCCTTTCTTGTGGATCATAATCCGGCCAATAGAAGGTGGATAAACTGAACGTGTTCCCTTTTTCTCCAAATCTAACTCCATATCTTAATCCAAATCTCACTGCTTTACACCTTAATACACATATCTAGTTACTGGGTTGCATGACTCCCTCGCGCGATCACGCGCTCACATCATTTCTTGCCCCAGCTCCCCAATCCGCCTGTTCTGCAGGCTACGATTTCCTCGTTATACTACTCAGACAATGTTTTGGTCACTTGCTCGGAATGTACTTCCCTATTGTATGTCTGTGCCTTTTGTTCATTCTGTTTGTTTTCGTTTTCTAAGTTTCTTTTTTCTGTACTCCTGTGGATCATAGTCCAGTAAAATATAAGGGAAAACCTAAATCCAAATCGGAATCTCACTCTATGCTACAATATACCGCACTTGTGGTGAATTGTGTTGCCACTCAAGTGGCTTGACTGCATGATTCCACAGGGTAAGACAGTTTTGCAAGTGGAACTTACACATTGTACTACTGAGTTTGTTTCTTGTTTTTTCTTGTCTTATGTAATCTTCTTGGATTGATGTTGCTGTTTCGGAAGCTGTGCAAATGTTGTCTCCTGTGCTTCTTTAGCACGTTGCTTCTTGTGTTCTGAAAGCCTTCTATCTTGCTCACAGGAAAAAAAGCTGTAACTTTTCCGTTGTGCTCTTGCACGTCGCTTGATCAGCTTAATCTGTTTGGCTACTTCCTTTAAGGTCTACGTTTCTTTAAGGGGAGCTATCGCATGTGATGAAGCAATAACGTCATCAATAAATATTTGGCCAATGTATGTGAATGTGATAGATCAATTGCGCAAACGTCGAGAGAGTGAAGTTCCACGAAAACGTGTTGGCTTTAGCTCAAACAAACTCGATTAAGACGCACGCTTTAGGGAAAACCAATTGGGGTGGGGGGGAGGGGGGTTTCTTTCTCAAAACCATTCTTCACTGTATTATTTGCGTTGTGTACAGAGGCTGACATTAGCTTCCAGGCCTAAATTTGGGTCCGATTATGATGAAATAGCGTGTTAAGTATAACCAAACATACCTTGTTGCGTATGAAGGTGACGAGCCGGAAGACGCTGATCTAGAAGCTCCAAAAGTGTATGAGGAGATTCAAGGGTTTGACAGTCTGAATGAACGGCTCATCATGTTTCTGGATATGTACAATGAAACAGTGCGTGGTGGACGGATGGACCTCGTGTTCTTCAAGGTAGGCTACCCCTCCAGATTAGTGCTTGTTCTTTTTTTGTTTTTGTTTTTGTTCTTCTTGTAAGAGCTCCCACAGGTCATGGAAAACCTAGAAAGTCAGTCATAGAAATTTTAAATATCGTTTTTGCCGAAATTGAAAATGTTTGGTTTTGATTTTGGTCATGGAATATATGAATAAAAACATGGTTCAACTTGCTTTTACATGTAGAAGAAAAGTACAGAAAGCTAGTTTCCCACGATTTAATGGCAGGAGTACATAACTTGCTTTATTCCTAAAGACTACCTGTTTTTATAACTTGAACTTGGTTAACGCGGTAGAGAAAAGCTTATTCGATAACAAATTTTTGTATCGCCGAAAAAATTCTGTTCAACACTATGTTAAGGAAAAGTATTTAGAAATCGTGGAATTTTTGAGCATCAAATTTAGTACGAGCCCTGCGTCGGTGATGAAGCGCAGAAGCGACAAAAAGTGGCACCCAGTTAACTACTTAAGTAAAACTAGAACGTTATCTAATTTGGCGCAATGGTATGTGCGAGTTGAACACTTTACACCATTCCCCAAACTCTAGGTTTATCAGCCTGTCGTTCTTTTCAAGTAACTTCCAAATGGCAAAACTTAGACCCTCTTTTGTTCTCATTGAGAGTATGAAACAGCAATCTAGTGCTTTTATGATTTGCAATTTGATTGCTTAGAATGTTGCTTGGTATTACTTTGCAGGATGCAATGGTGCATCTGATCAAGATATCGCGCATCATCAGAACTCCACGTGGTAACGCACTTCTGGTTGGTGTTGGCGGCTCCGGAAAGCAGAGTTTAACTCGACTAGCATCGTTTATTGCAGGATACAATATATTCCAAATTACTTTAACCAGGTACAGTTTAAACACTGGTTTTTCGTATACCAGCTTTTGATATTTGGGGGTTGGAATAAACGGGCTTGGAAATTCATGTAAATCGGTGCAGTAAGTTTACAAGTTTTTAACAACCTGCTTGGATTTGAATGAGCTAAAGTTAAACGAAAACCGATACAAGTTCTTCATTGCATTCGAGTTTTCTTGTTACAAGTCAACGCAAGTCCATTCTGTATTTATTTATTTCATATTTTCACTGAAGCGGCTTCGTTTGAAGCGAAATTTATATGAACCAAACTCTACAAATGGTCTAGAACTAGTGGAAAACAACAACAACAAACAAATAATCACCACGCAAGTCCATAAATATGAGTTCGGCAGTGGCTAGATCAAGAGCTGTTTTGAATACACATTTGAAGGCAAAACTTACACTGACTTGCATCAGCTTATGAATCCGTTTGTACCAAGGCTTACAGTGGAAAGCTGTTCATGGGAGGTTGGCCGGGTTGGCACAGTCGGTAAGGTCTCTAAATTCCAACCAAGAGGTCCTGTGCTCAATCCCCGCCTGGTTCAGGGTTCGCTAAGTCGTTGGTCAAGTCTCTCAATATTTTAATAGGGAACTTAAACAAGCCCACACACCTGTCGATAAGAGTAGGCCAACTCCGATGTTGTAAACTGTTATCCGTGATCTGAAAGCATTGTCATGTATCACCCTCTGTAAATAAAGTCGTTATTTTTATTTTTATATAGTGCACTGTTTTCCTTTATACTTGTTTTGTATACCTGGCACTTTGACGGTAGCTAGAAAGAATAATTAATATCCACGATATTATAAGCATTAAATACACATTCTCGCGTAAGAAATAATATAGTTACAATATATCTACATTGCAGATACGAAAGAGTATCACATTCACAGTTTTTCAAATCATAGCTAGGGACTGGAGTTTCAAGTCTTTTTCGCAGATAGAAGCAATCTGAGAATACTTTGCACCATATTCACTTTATATTCCTCACGTTAGGTCGTATAATTCTACCAACCTTCTCGATGACCTGAAGGTGTTGTACCGAACAGCTGGCCATCAAGGCAAAGGAGTCACGTTTATCTTCACTGACAATGAAATCAAGGACGAGGGGTTCCTTGAGTACATGAACAACCTGCTGGCCACCGGCGAGGTGAGTACATGTGTCAAGTTTTGATACTTGTTTCTGTTTGTTCAAAGGGCGAAGTTCCGCTATCATTTTCTGACGTTTTTTTAAGGCCGCTTTCTTTTTGTCCGGTCTAGCTAGTCGAGTTCTCAGAACTGGTTCTGTCCAGAATGGCCCTGCTCATTGGTCGAAGTCGCTCAGTTCTCCCGCTCCGGTCTGCCAAAGCGCGGGAATTTGGAGAGTTGTGGAACGCGCAAGTTCTCAGAATTGTTTCTGTTTAGAAAGCCCCTGCTCACGGGTCAGAGTCGCGCAGTTCTGCTGCTAAGGTCGGCCAAAGTGCTCTTAAGCGCGTCAGACCCTTCATTTCGACAGCTTTTGGCTCCTCAATCTATCAGGTTCCCATCCAGCTTCATTTTGATTACTGTAGCTCAGTGTGGGACGGGTGCAGAACGAAACTGTCAGACAAAATGCGAAAACCCTGAATCGGGCGGCCAGAATAATAACGAAATCTAGTTACGACTCAAGCGCAACTCAACTCCTTGAGAGTCTACTCTGGGATGATCTATGGAAAATAAGAAAAACACAAGGCATCTCTCATGTTTAATGGAAGATAAAATTATTTACTTATACGAGTTACTAATAACGCACTTGGCCGCCCTCAATCAAATATCTTTGACTGATTGCCATTGATTATTCAACCATCTGATTTGGCTACAGAGGTCACAGAGGCTTCTACTAAATTAGGTATTGTAGTGATTGCTTGCAATTGCACGTTGTGAGTTTGATATGAGTTGTTAAATTGACCTTTTTCTCCCAGATCTCCAACTTGTTTGCAAGAGACGAGCTGGATGAGATCACGCAGGATCTTATTAGCACCATGAAGGCCGAGTATCCCCGCAGACCGCCAACCAACGACAACCTGTACAGCTACTTCATCACCCGTGTTAAGAACAATCTCCACGTGGTGCTGTGCTTCTCTCCAGTGAGTCAGTGCTTGGCACTACAGTAATTACTCGATTCTGACTGGTGGAGAGCAGTGCAGTTAAAGAGTAACACCAGTGCAAAAAGCGTAATACCAGTGCAAATTGCGAATCAAAGTTTCCGAATCTGATCTTCAGTCTGCGGGCACGTTAAATTTTGATACTTTTTGAAAAACTCACTCGTGCAAATTATTTCCAAGTTGCACTCAAAGTCGTATGATTACCTCTACAAAAGCTCGCATAGTTATAAGATTATTCCAAATTAACCTAAAAAGGTCTTGTGTAAATGCTGTTTACAGCCAAATTAAACTGTTTAGGTTTTTTAAGTAGCTTCTTAGTTTCATAGGAAAAACGTTACTTGCTTCTGGTAGGAAATTCTGCACTTATTCTAAGTCATGTAGCATTTTTATTGATATCGTGTACTGTTTACCATGGTTATACATCAGCTTTAAAAGCTATAAAAGAATGACATTTCTTTGTGACATTTCCTTGTTTAAGTTTTTTGCCTAAAACAGGTTCTTTTGTTTGAGGGTGTAACTGTAAAACCTTAGCCTAAAAAGGTCCTTAAAATCGTGGTTCGTATACGCGGCATTGGTTTTAAATTGATTGTTATTGGCGGTTACTTCTGCCAGCATTCACGCTTGCTGTGCCGTTTTTAAAAACTTCTTTCCCAGTTTAACAAGTAGTTTTACCCCGCTTGATG